>CALSCP010000312.1:0-13012 GCA_943704425.1 Ministeria vibrans ATCC 50519 | reverse complement strand
GGGGGGGGGATTTTTTTTCTGTTGTGTTTTCTGTGGAAATCAAATTGAAGATTGGTGTGCGAATCTCGGCGAATCTGACCAGACTGAAGTGACACAAGAAAAATTGCAGGAGTCTGGCTCGTCCCTCACATCCATATTCACCAACTAACTGACGGAGGATCCTGTGAGAAAGGAGCAATAAGAATGCCACACAATTCTGCCCGAAAACGGCCAACACTCAGGCTCGAAGTTCAGGCAAGAAGCTCGAGCTTTCACTCGCCATGACATTCCTTTACTTTCGAACAATCATGGTGTCACTGAGCTTGTTTTGCAGCGACTCGCTTGTGGACACGTCGACCATGGCGGAGACAGGAGAGGTAGTCGACTGTGAAGCAAAGTCCAGATGCGAATCTGAAGCAGCGAATCTGAGCACCAACGTCTTCCATGCGCCGCCTTCCAACGACGACCTGCGCACGAAGATGACTTAGATGAGGCGCGCCAGGATGTCCAGTGGCAGCGCCTGAAACCACTCCTTAGATTCGACAGAGACCATCGGGTTCCCCGTAATATCAAATTTGACACCGTTGGCTCTGGACAGAAGCTTCTGGAACTCGCACAGGAACCGCTAAAAGAAAGAGAAAGTCAAGAAAAAAAAAACTACGATGTCTGTGAGGCCCAGAAAAAGAAACAATCTGACAGAAAAATTATCAATGAATTATCAATGCAGTCGTAATAAATAAAAATTCAAATAATTTCAAATTTCATGGCGCCCGTCCCTCTCGCCAAGCTTCCCTTTGACATCATCTGTCTCGTGGTGGAACGCCTTGATCCAGAATCCGCAATCGAGTTCTCAGCAACGTTCTCTACAGCCGCACAGGCCGTGAGAGACGTGGGCTGGCAATCCTACCGCGAAATCAACGTCACGTCGCGAAACGCTCTGCGCGCTCTGGAATTGCTGCTGCGCCGAGAAAATTCGAACGGAGCATGGCTCCGACATGCACGGAAGCCGTTGCATGGCGGCATTGATGCTGCACGGGTCTTTTTTGAGGCGTACTACGAAGAGAGCAACAAAGACAACCTCGTCAACGACCACTCGCTCCTTTTCGACTTCCCGCTGTGCGTGCAGCTCCTCTCACTTCAGCCGGGCGTCGTCACCGGGACCCTGTACAACATTGGTCGCGCGTTCTCCGGCCGAAACGACGCGACTCGCGCGCTTGAGTACTTCGATCGCGCTCTTGGGGGCTCCGATTGCGATGGCATGTCAGCCAACATTCTCATCGCCATTGGTGATCTCTTCATGTCGGAGGAGCAACAAGATTGTGCGCGTGCTCTCAAGTCTTACTCTCGTGCCCTGAGCTTTCGCGAAGAGTTGCTTGGTCCGGACAACGAACTCACCATGGAGGTGGTTCAGAACATGGCGGGTGCGCTCCACGTCCTTGGCGACAACACGCGTGCTCTTCAGCTGTCGTCTCGCACTCTGGCGTTCCGCGAGGCGACTCTTGGACCAGACCATCCGCTCACAGGCGACACGTTGTACTTCATGGCCAACGTGATCCGCGAACAAGGCGACTCCGCGCGTGCTCTTGAGTTGTACATCCGTGCTCTCGCCGTCGAAGAGTCATTCTCTCCTGAACCCGACGTCGCCGACACACTGCTCATCATGGCCCACCTGTTTGAGGAACAAGGCGACATCACCCGTGCCGTTGAACACAGCGAGCGCGCCTTGGCCGCCTACGAACACGAGCAGTCTTGCATTCATGATCCCGACGACTTCCCGCTCAGCATGCTTTTGATCAAATTGTCCTCGTTGGTGCTCATTCAAGAAGACTACCCTCGTGGTTTTGAGTACGCGGAGCGCGCTCGGGCTCTCTTTGAGACGTCCGATGGTCCTGACTACGCATACGCTGGCGCCGCGCTGCACAACATGGCTGCTGCGTGCCGGGGACTGAGGGACTTCACTCGTGCGCTCGAGTACGGCAAGCGTGCACTGACCATCCGTGAGAAGGCACATGGCCCCAACAGCCCTCAAGCCGGCGAAACCTTGAGCCTCATAGGTATTGTGCACCAGGATCAAGGAGACTTCACTGGTGGCCTGGAGTGCTTTGAGCGTGCGCTGCCCTCCTGCACCCTCGCAGAGAAGCCCAGCGCCAATGATCCCGCTCAGGCTGAGATGCTGTACAAGATCGGTTGTGCTTTCCTGGATTGCGAAGACTACCCTCGCGCGCATGAGCACCTTGGACGTGCACTGACGCTGACAGAGGCGTGCCTGAGTCCCGATCATCCGCGAACAGGAGAGATATTGGGCAGATTGGGCGAAGTACTCCTAGCTCAAAAGGACTACAGTGGCGCGCTCCAGTACTTGCAGCGAGCGCTGACCATCAGCGAGTTTCACAAGGGCTCCGACACCGCCTCAACGGGAGTGATACTGAAGCACATGGCCGAGTCGTACTCCGCCAAAAGTGACTATGCGCCTGCCGTGGCGCACTACCAGCGGTGTCTGCCCATTCAAGAGAAACTTCTTGGCGCCAACCACCCGGCGATCGCCAACACGGTGGGCAGCCTGGGCGCCGTGCTGCTGGCACAAGGAGACCACACTCGTGCGGGCGGCTACCTCGAGCGTGCCCTCTCCATCCAGGAGAGCTCGTCGGAGACCCACCCTGCCGACACAAAGCTGACACTCGAGCTGTTGTCGTTTGTGTCGATGACCCGAGGAGACCAAATGCGCGGCCTCCAGTATTTTATGCGAGCTCAGTCTATCGCATAGAGACGCATTTTTTCAATTCAATAAAACCCCACGCAAATCACGATAGGGAAGGAGGGAGAGAAGGGTTAGTCTGAAAGAGCTTTTCTGCTTATTTGATCAGTTTTCTCACGCTTTTATGCCTCTTTAGCTCTGGCACTTTTTCCCATCTACGTCTTATATAAGAGAAATCAGAAAAAGTGCCAAAGGCGATTTCTCCTGTGGCAAAAAACAACAAAAACATCAGAAGAAGGCAATCATTTTCTGCTTATTTGATCAGTTTTCTCACGATTTTATACCTCTTTAGCTCTGGCACTTTTTCCCATCTACGTCTTATAAGAGAAATCAGAAAAAGTGCCAAAGGCGATTTCTCCTGTGGCCGCAAAAACAACAAAAAACAATCAAAAGGAGGCGATTACTTTCTGCGTGTTTGGATATTTTTGATCAATTTTGTGTCTTTTATCCCTGAATGTGTGGGTGTCTAGCTCTGGCACTTTTTCTCCATCTACGTCTTATAAGAGAAATCAGAAAAAGTGCCAAGACGATTTTTCTTGTGGCCAAAATCAAGAAAAAACTGCGACAGAAGATGGATATTTTCTATAAGAGAAACCAGAAAAAGTGCCAAGAGGTATTTCTCCTGATGACAAAAATGTTGGCAAAAACAACAAGAAACCGAGCTGTGCAAGCAACAATTGACGGAACCGGTTCTTCGCCGCGTAAGTCTCGGCCATGTTGTACACGACCGCGGTGGCGAGAGGGGCCAGCTCGGGGGGTGCCAGTTGAATGGCACCTGTAGCATTGAGCTGGGGTCGCTGTACCGGCACGAGATCGCCCAATGCACGGCGATGATTTTCGAGAATGATGGTGGAAGTCGTTGGCGCTGAGAACTCTTTTGAAAGTCGCGCCAACGGTTTTGTTACAGCACGCCTTCGTCTTTGCGGTTCGGAATGTTGCACGGACTTGGTGCTGTTGAATTCTTGGCGAGTGTGCGCTGAGTGGCTGAGTGGGTCTGTGTCGCTGGCTGGGGGTTTCGTATTTTTCGCCATTGCAGTCGTGACGGGTGTCGAGGTGTTACGGCGCGATGCTGAATGTGGCATGAGTGACAGAAGGAGCAGACTCAGCAGAGAAAGGGACGATTAGAGGATTGAAATTGAAACTTTACAGTTTAAACAAGCTTAACAAGGTTAAGAAGTTCTCACTGTTTTTCCAGATTCGCTGAACCAGCGAAAGCGGCGCGTGACACACGACGGGGGCCTGACACCGAAGTGCAAACAGTCGCGTTGTGGGCCTGCGCCTTCTGGATACACTTCTCTAAGGTCGACATGAGCAAAGCAAGAAAACAGAGAAAGGTATTTGGTCGGTTCGGATTGAAATGAAAAGAAAAATAAACAAGCAGGCTAACCTAATGTGTTTTGCACTGTTGTGTTCTTCTTTGTTTTAGACGGTAAGTTTTGTGAATAGTTCGAATGAGTGAGTGACTGATTTGGACTGTGTTTTGCACTCTTGTGTTCTTCTTTGCATTGTCTTAGGATGTAAGATTTGTGAATAGTTCGAATGAGTGAGTGACTGATTTGGACTGTGTTTTGCACTCTTGTGTTCTTCTTTGCGTTGTCTTAGGATGTAAGTTTTGTGAATAGTTCGAATGAGCGAGTGACTGATTTGGACTGTGTTTTGCACTCCTGTGTTCTTCTTTGCATTGTCTTAGTTGGCAAGATTTGTGAACAGTTCGAATGAGTGAGTGACTGATTTGGACTGTGTTTTGCACTCTTGTGTTCTTCTTTGTTTTAGCTGGTAAGTTTTGTGAATAGTTCGAATGAGTGAGTGACTGATTTGGACTGTGTTTTGCACTCTTGTGTTCTTCTTTGCATTGTCTTAGTTCGTAAGTTTTGTGAATAGTTCGAATGAGTGAGTGACTGATTTGGACTGTGTTTTGCACTCTTGTGTTCTTCTTTGCATTGTCTTAGGGCGTAAGTTTGTGAATAGTTCGAATGAGTGAGTGACTGATTTGGACTGTGTTTTGCACTCTTGTGTTCTTCTTTGTCTTAGACGGTAAGTTTTGTGAATAGTTCGAATGAGTGAGTGACTGATTTGGACTGTGTTTTGCACTCTTGTGTTCTTCTTTGCATTGTCTTAGGGCGTAAGTTTGTGAATAGTTCGAATGAGTGAGTGACTGATTTGGACTGTGTTTTGCACTCTTGTGTTCTTCTTTGTTTTAGACGGTAAGATTTGTGAATAGTTCGAATGAGTGAGTGACTGATTTGGACTGTGTTTTGCACTCTTGTGTTCTTCTTTGCATTGTCTTCTTAGCTCGTAAGTTTTGTGAATAGTTCGAATGAGTGAGTGACTGATTTGGACTGTGTTTTGCACTCCTGTGTTCTTCTTTGCATTGTCTTAGCATGTAAGTTTTGTGAATAGTTCGAATGAGTGAGTGACTGATTTGGACTGTGTTTTGCACTCTTGTGTTCTTCTCCACATTGTCTTAGTTGGTAAGTTTGAAAAATACTCAGAATGAGCAAGTGAACCTTTTTCAGTTGGTAAGTAGGGTTGTATCTATTGCTTGGTCACGACGTTGTCGATTGCAGACCGCGCGCAATGGAAGAATGATTCAACAGCGTTCTTTCTGGAGTTCGAGGCCTCGAAAGGTTTCGTATTTGATCCTGAATTGTCTTTGACTCAACTTGTGATAATAGGCCCGTACAAATGTGCATTTCACGCTGCCCTCCAGCGTGGCTCTGTTCACCACCGCTCAATCAAATTGCTCTCTCTGGGTGCTGTCCTTGCCGGCAAGACTGCTCTGCTCGCAGCCCTACAGGGTAGCCCTCTACCCAACCTAAAGGATCGCTCAGTGGCGACCCGCATGAAGCGACTACGCATGATCTTTGATGGCCGTACAGGTCTCTTCAAGTCAGTGCCTCAGGACGAGTTCCACGTGGCAAGTCTCATCTCAGTGCCGGAGGAGAGCGGAGTGACAGATGCGGCTGTCGCAGAGATATCCCTGCCACCCACTTCACAAGCAACACGTTCGGCATCCTCGTCCTCATCGTCAAACCCGCCTGCTACACGCCGCTCACCGCACATCCGAGTCCCGACCCCCTCCCTCATGGAAAAGCTGAAGCTGACGTTCTCCAGCAAAGAGACACCCACGCAGCCGCCTATCATCAGCGCCACTATGCAAACCGTTCTCACTCTACTCAAGTCTGACTTGCGCGAGGGCCACATCGACCTTGAGACCTTTGACTTTGCCGGTATGCATTTTTTTTTTTTTTTCATCTTTGACTTTTTTTTGCTGTCTTCTGGGTCTGTGTATCTCTTCTCATGCACACGCACACACTAAGCACACTGAGCACATACACTAAGCACTAAGCACACGCACTCTCACACACTCACACACGCTAAGCACACACACACTAAGCACACTGAGCACACACGCACACTAAGCACAATGGGCACACTAAGCACACTAAGCACACACTACGCGCACTAAGCACTAACCACACACTAAGCACTAAGCACACACTAAGCACTAACCACACACACTGACCACACACGCTAAACACACACACACGGTTTCTCTCGCTCTCTGAGTCTTGAACACTGAGCACAGACTCACACGAAGCACAATGGGCACACTAACCACACTAACCACACACACTAACCACATTAACCACACACACTAACCACACCCTAACCACGCGCACACGATTTCTCTCGCTCTCTGAGTCTTGAATCTTGAACTTTCTCTGTGTCTTTGTCCCTTTTTCTACCCTCCCTTGATGCCTCTCTACTTTTCGTTGCTCTCCCTTAAACTCTCGTTTTCTCTTTCTTGTCCTTGCGAACTCTTCATTCCCTCCCTCTCAGGCGAAGCGATGTTCGACTCCCTCCCGGCCCTTTTCATGGGCTCGGAGTCCCTCTACCTCGTCGTCTTCGATCTCTCCGCCATGTCTGACCCAACGACCGCCCAGCGCCAGTACGAGCACATTTCCAAGTGGGCGCACATGATCATGCACCAAGTTCCCGACACAGAGCACTCCTACTTCAAAGTCATCATCGTCGCCACCCACCTCGACACCTTCCCCGACGACACAGCCCCAGCCGCTCTCCTCCAGAGAGTCTCAGATGCGATCTTCCGTCTCGTCGGCGTGGTCTTGGGTAAACACCTCATGCGACTAAACGGCCCCACCTCCCTCGCCTTTTTCGCAGTCGGCAGCAAGAAAAGGATCGGACTAGGACCACTTTCAAAGGCGATGCATGATGCTGTGCGCCAGCGTACTCTGCCCATGGAGTATGTGTGTGCGCAAGACTTGATTGGGCGCCGCGCACGAGAGAAGAAGATCGCGCTCATGTCACGCGTGTCAGATCTGGGCTCACTCGTTCTCAACGACGACCCTCGCATCACTCTCTCTGCGTTGATTTCGGACGGCTCAATGATTCGCACTGAACTGGTACCCTATCTGGAGTCCGCGGCGGACATTGTGGTGTGCCGTGAGAACGCGACGTCTCAAGATGTGCGCGAGACGGACACAGTCGTCTTTGACATCCCTCATCTGATTGCGGCGCTAGAACTGCTCTGCTCGGTGGTGTTGGCGCGATGGGGACGGGCTTCAAGCACCCGTGCCCTGGACATGCTCAAGAAAGTCGTCGAGGCGGGTCGTGCTTCCGATCTGTCTCGCACAGAGAAAATCCTACAGAGACTGGACGAGTCACGCACATTGTCTGCGGCGGGATTTCCCCTCGAAGCGGCGGAGTGGCTCGTGTGGACGGCAGCCAAAGACAGCAAGGACCCCCTACTCTGTGGCGGTGACGTGGGTGATGTTGGCACGTTCATGGAGTGTCTGGAGCACCTGAGTCTGGCGAAGCGTCACGGGGACTTGCTGTTGGTGCCCATGCTGCTGCCCGACGACGCTCCCTTCCTCTCCAGCACTGCGCCCGCTCCTGCTGTTCTGTTCCTCTACCAGATGACAAGCAGTGCCACCGGCGACTGGGAGGTACTTCCCGTGTCCCTCGCCACATTCCATCTGGTGGTGGTGGCACTGTGGCGCGCATGTCCGCCCGACAGCCCCATCGAAGCGACTCAACGATGCACAAACGCACTCGCCATGGACGGATGTGTCCCTGTGCGACTTCGACTCAACAGCAACGAGTGGTTCATTCGCGTGGAGTTGCTGAGTGAGGCGCCAGGCAAGTGTGGGGCGACGTGGACGAAGTTGGTTGAGACTGTGTGTGAGTCGACGCGCACTCTGCGATGGGGCTGGCGCGGCTCTGCTGTGGTGGTACCTGCACATCCCACCGACGCATCCCGTCCACTCTTCCTTCCCGAAAGTGTCGCCAAGCACCCCGAGCAGTACCGAGATGGAGACGTGGTGAGAGCAGAGCTTGCGCGTCACTCTGGACAGGCTCTGGTGTGCAATCTAAATCTTCACAAGTGGTGGGTGAAACGGAAGGTTATGTGATTTCTTTTTTAAATATCGTTTAGCACTAATTATTTTCTTTGTTAGTTCCTGGCATCTACTCGCATGTGTCTGTGCTGATTGTGGGAGTGAGTCGCTACCAGTCGTCGGGCAACACTGCTCTTCAGTACTATGATGACTTGCGAGGCGTGCGTGAGAGTGCTCGACTACTCAAGGACGTGTGGACGGCGCGAGGGTGCGATGTGGAGAGTGTGGTGGACTGGAAGAAAGGCGATCGGGTGGTCAAGAGTCAGATTGAGGACGCCATGCATCGACTGGCAATGTTGTCTTGTACAATGAAGCTTTTGCTCTAGGACTTCCAAAAAAACAAATGCATCGACTGGCAATGAGAGCAGGATCGATTGCTGGACAGGACTCACTGTTGTTGATTGTGCATCTGATTGGACATGGAGCAGAGGATGGCACTGGAGGGTTGTTGCTGAGTGACGCGCGCAAGACAGTGAGCGGTCGTCTGTCGCGCCTGACTCTGCGCAATCTCAATACGATCCTCCAAGAAGACGTGTTCTGGCTGGGTGGCAATGCGTTGGTGTTCTGCGACTTCTGCAACAGTGGCGTGTTCATTGAGCCCGACGAGGACCTCACACCATCACTGCCCACTCAGCGCACTCCATCAGTGCCTCCGGCTCAAAAGGGTGTCTATGCGCGCCAACTCATCACAAGCGCACTCAAAGACACCAAAGCATTCACTACAACAGACCGCAGCAAGACGCGCATGACTGAGCTGCTGGTCCTCGCACTGGGCCCCGACCGACGGGCCTTCCGTGAGGGCGAGGAGTGTCTAACTGCGGTTGAGCTGCGGCATCGACTGCAGTCGCTGGACCCTGCCAACACATTCCAGTCTGCGCTTGTGGGGCGTATTTGGAAGGACTGGACTGCGGGAATGGTCAACAGCGGAGAGGTTTACTTGTACCGATGGGGGTGTGGAGTGAAAGAGTGAAGAGAGAGAGGATAAAGAGCGATCGCATTTTTATTATTAATTCTTCCATCATCACAATTTTTATCGTAATTATAGTCAAAATAAGAGTCTCGGTCTATAATACAATAATTATGTGAAACACACACCAAAACCGGGGAGTGATTCTGACTGTTATCAACAGCGAAGTGACCGAAGAAGTTTCACAGCGAAGCAATGTTGGGGAAAGAAGGGGGCGGGGAGGATTTTTCTTGTTGGGTCGTCTGTCTTTCTCCCAACTACCCCTTCTTTCTTTATCCCCTTTCCTTTTTCCCCTTTTACGTGTGTGAGATTTTTGGTTTATAATCAGGAGGCGCCTTCAGCTGCGGAGAGTCTCACTTGCCCTGGGTGAGCTATTGCGTGCGAGTCTCATAGAATATCCGCTCGGCTCATGCGGGGGTGGAGCGGCCGCTTCGGATGGTCAGATTGTCTTGTACAATGAAGCTACTGCCCTAGGATTTTCGCAAAAAAAAAAAAAGAACCAGGTCCGAGGAATGATGTCTCTCCTCCCGGCCATACCTCCCCTCGCCTCCTCGACAGAGAAGTCCCACCGCTCGTCTCTCTGTTAGAGCCCAGCCCTATTTCGCCACCCGACCCTCCCTTGTCTCCCGGCTCTGTATCCCCTCTCGGCCCTATCTCCCTACATAGCCTTCAACAAAGAACCGAGTCGATATTCTCTGATATCCCTGTGGGTTGTCCGAGAACCGGGCTGCGAGATAGACGACAGCGTTAACAGAGAGACTCTGCGGCGTTTTTTTTTTTCTTCTTTTTTGTTGTTTGGAAGACGGTTGTTTACTGATGCAGAGCTTGGCGGACCATGCGCGAATGGTGGTCTCTGCAAAAAGTCGTTCGGTGCTTGTGGTCGTCCCACCCAACAGGACAATGTTCCTTCTTCGTTCCTTCTGGACCCTCCTTGTCGCACTTTATGACGGAGCTATGCAGTGCGTGCCTGGGCTGCTGGCGAGGATGGTGTCTGGGTTGAAAGAGCGAGGGCCGGAACAGAGTCTCCGTGCAGAGGCAACGCTGAGGTTGCCAAAGTGAATACTCCTATCATTGTTGTCGAGCGTGGCGCTTACCTGGATGTCCTTGTTGAAGTCAAGGGCGATGTAGGAGCGCTTTTCTTTGGTGTCTCGGACAAGCTCATGCTCGGCAGTGGTGGCCACGCTTAAAGAGGAGGGGTTTGAGGTAGTCAGTGGTGTCACGACGACAGAGCAAATCTACAGTCCAAGAGATCAATACAGTTTTATCATTAGAATTAGTAGTGTGAATAATTTTTATTTGTTTTTATTAAATTCATAATCTTTCTTATTATTATAATTAATTTTATATTTTTTTGTTAATTTTTGAGCGGTTCAATGATTGTGCTCCTCCTTCTCGTCTCCGCCATCCCGTTCTCTTTCTCCTCCCCACGATCGCTCATCTCATTCCAGGCTCACTCGTATAACGACCTCCGTCAATGGCCCAGCCTGTTGCGATCCTCTCACGTCGACTGGTGGAAAATTGACCCCACTTGGATGCCAAGTGCTTTTTGCACAACACAAACGCGCGTTGTCGAACCCACCGACGCCCGTGGCTGCCTCGTGCTCAATCACGACACCCCTGTAGCGACGCGCACCGACTACTTCACCCTCGACGACGTGCTTGATCTCTTGCGGTCGCAGCAGCCCCTCTTTCCCGACAAGGTCCACATTGCGCTGTGCTTCAAGGGCAGTCTGAATCCGTGCGACGGCTCTGCGCGTGCCCAAAACTGGACGGCGCTCGTCGACGAGTTTGTACACAAGGCCAACACCGCACCCGGTCGCGACCGTGTCGAGTTTGTTCTCGACGGCATTGCGACGCCGTCGACGGGACGCGAGTGTCTTCGAGAACGCTGGCGACCGTGGAACGCCACTTTTATCGTCACACACGACCCCGCGGACGCCATCACGTCGAACAACGCCTCGCTTGGCTACGATCGTTTCCAAGTCAACAACATGCCGTCCGGTTCGTCGCTCGACACGCAAAAATATTTGGTGGAGATGCGCGCGAGTCACTACGGAAAGTTTGTCTCCTCCAACACCTACCCTTTCCTCTTCTGGGAACCCTCTGCGCAGTCTCAAATCCAGGCAGTATCCCAGGCGTACGCTGTCGGAGAACAACCTGTGCTCGGCCTGCGTTTTGCCATCAACATTGATCCGGTGCAGTTCAGCGTGTATGCCGCCAGCTACTCCAATGCCACCAACAACATCAATGTGCATGCTGTCCCGCGCGCCGCTGCACCCCATCTCATCATCACATCCGTCACGCCACATCTCATTTCGTTCCTTCTGCTCTTCAGCGAAAACACCAACCCAAACGTCACCTTGTACCAGCCGTGGTCAGTCCACGACGGCACCGCGTCCTCTATCGCTCCGCCTACCGCTCTCCCGCACCGTGCCCTGGCCCTCACCCACTCGCCCTACCACGCCTTTATCTCTGCGACGCATTCGGCGTCCTCTACTCTATGTGCTTACCGAATCCACTCGAACAGTCTCGTGGATTCCGTCTGTATCGCACAGGACGCGCGCTCGCTCTGTTCGCACACGAACCACGACATGAACATCACACTCCTTGTTGGTGCTGACTCGTTTGGGCGACTCTTCTCGGTTTCTTTTGACGAAACGTCGCATGAATGGCACCAGAACGACATTGTTCACACGACCACACAGCTCGTTCCAAGCTCGAGCGCCTGTGTCCTTCCGTCCGCTACAGAAGCGCTCTTTGTCATTGAGAACAACAGCACCATCATGGCAGCCACGCTCGTTTTGCCTCTGCAACCCTCGTCATCCTTTGCCACTCCTTTTACAGCCATTGGCGTGGGCACACAGCCCTCGCTTGCGCTCAGTCCCCACGGCGACCTTGTCCTCGTCAACGCCAACAGCTATTGCTGGAACACCGAGCACCGAAACAAACGCGCAACACCGGCTCTGTGCGACTCGCAGCCTGTCGCCACCTCGAGCGTTCTCACCTACACCACTGCGCCCAACAGCACTATTCTACTCACACACGGCCTTGCCTCCCCGTGCGACCCCGACGCCCTTCGTCTCCACGGCACGTACGACATGGGCTCCGAACCACGCGTCGCCCCCTTCGTCCTGCCGAGCCCCTCTGACCGTCGTCTTCACTTGCTGCTCGCCCACCAGGGTCGTTCGTCCGCCGATGTTGCTGCCTCCGACTGTGGCCTCTCCCTCCCCTTTGACGGCATTGTCCTAGATTCCATTCAATTGTAAACCAACAAACACATTAATTATTTTTGTTTATTAATATTTTTAAGACTGCGCCACAACAGTGTTTGAAATGCAGCCAATGCCGGCAATCTCGCACTCAACAACATCGCCCGCCTTGAGCCACACGGGAGGCTTGCGAAAGCATCCCACGCCCGGCGGAGTGCCTGTGAGAATGAGGTCGCCAGGTAGCAGCGAGAACTTATCGGAGATGAACGCAATGAGCTCGCGCGTCTTAAAGACCAGCTTGGACGTCGACGAGTCCTGCATTGTTTCACCATTGACGCGGCAGCGAATGGCAAGGTCGTGTGGGTCACCTAGCTCATCGGGCGTCACCAGTGCAGGGCCAATAGGTGCAAATGTGTCGAAAGCTTTGCCCACAAGCCACTGGCCTCCGTTACGCTCCAGCTGCCAGTCCCGCGCTGAAACGTCGTGCGCAACCGTGTAGCCTGCCACGTAGTCCATCGCATTTTCCTCCTATAGCCATAGGAAACAAGTCAAACGACAAAATACTGTTAACATAATATTCAAACAAAATAATAGAGAGAGAGAGAGAGAGAGAGAGAGAGAGAGAGAGAGAGAGAGAGAGAGAGAGAGAGAGAGAGAGAGAGAGAGAGAGAGAGAGAGAGAG
>CALSCP010000311.1:0-12843 GCA_943704425.1 Ministeria vibrans ATCC 50519 | reverse complement strand
AAATAAAAAAAAAAAAAAAAAAAAAAAACGAAGCCCTAATCATGTTCACACTCACTCACTCTTCTCTGAGTAGATTGAAGAAGTGATCAGCGCAATTATTGACTCAGGAGAAGAAGTACCACTTAAAAGTCACTTACAAGATCTTGCACTCATTCTCTCTCCCCTTTTCTCTTTTTCTCTCTTTCTCCTTTTCTCTTTTCCTCTCTTTCCCCTGTTCTCTTTTCCTCTCTCCCTTTTCTGTTTTCCTCTTTCCAATTTTCTCTTTTCCTCTCTTTCTCTCTATTTCTCTCCATCTCTCGATCACTTTGCTTGTTTTCCTTCCTTCTTTCTCACTATCACTGTGTTTCCCCTCTCCTCTCTTTCTTGTTAGGTCGGTCGCATTCTTCATATGTGTTTTGTGATGAAGGAACCGCCCACTGAAATGTAACTATAACAACAACTCTTTTTTTGTTTATGTTTTACAGGTCAGTGTCAAAATTGGCCAAGAGAACGCAAAAGAAATCGTAATCGCAACCAATGTGGTCCAAATGAGTAGTCAAAAGTGGATTGTCGGGCGAGACAGAAATGGGATGAGAGGGAAGGACTGCAAGCAGAGTGAGAGCAATAAGGTGCCACTGGGCAGTCGAGAAGGACGGGAGAGTGCGAGAGAGATCAAAAGTGGAAAGGAGAGTGGTGAGCTGATGGATGTACTGTGACGGAGTGAGCGCGAGTGACTCGTTCAGGGACGGTAGACGTGCGTTGATGAGCGATGTAAGGGCGGTGGTGCGTCGCGATGGAGTGTGCACTGAGTCGACAGTTGGGAATGTGTACTGTGTGTGTCGTGCAGCAGTCGCTTCCTTGCCACTGCTCGCTGCTTCTTTGGCTTTTGATTTGGGCTTGTCTTTCAGTTGAGCGAGTCCCTTCTTGAAAAACTCCCAGTCATCGCCGACCGTCTCCACATCCGTCACATCGCTATGACTCGCTAAGGCCTCGGCACTGTCTGCTCCAGAACGCACAAAGCGCACAGTCTGCGCTGTGCACCATCGCATAAGCGCCCCATTGACTACCATGCGCTCAGTTTCCACTGGCACACACTCTGTCAGACGCACAACCCCCAACCCACTCGCCACATCGCTCCCTCGCACCTCTTCTCCTGCCCCATCCTCTTCATCGCCACTCATTGTATTCAGCCAGTCATCATCAGACCCCTCACTTCCATCGCTTTCCCCTCCTTCTCCTGCTCCGACAACACATGCAACCTTGACCTTCGCAGCGGCAAACACCTTTTGCTGGGGTAGTGTCACACTCTCATTGTGCATTGCTTCCTCATCTTCCACAAACGTTGCTCGCGCCTCTTCAAAGTAACCCCGTTGCTTCACCGCCTCTTCCACCTCTCCTTCGCTCAAATCATCGCTATCCGTCTCCTAATCAACAATCGGTGCACAAACGTGAGCCAATGAGTCAAGTTGTTTCTTTCCCAATCTCTCACTGCGTTCTCTCTCTCTCTCTCTTTCTTTCTTTCTCTCTCTCTTATTCTCTCTCTCTCTCTCTCGATCACTTTATGTCTTAGTCACTTTGTTTCTCTCTATTAATTTGTTTTCTGTTTGTTTCTTTCTCCCTCCCTCCCTCTCTCCCTATCACTCTGTGCCTTTCTCCCTCCACTCTCCCTCTCAGTCACTTTGTTTCTCTCTATCACTTTGTTTCTTTCTTCCTCTATCACTTTGTTTGTTTCTTTCTCCCTCCCTCCTCCCTCTCTCCCTATCACTCTGTGCCTTTCTCCCTCCACTCTCCCTCTCAGTCACTTTGTTTCTCTCTATCACTTTGTTTCTTTCTTCCTCTATCGCTTTGTTTCTTTCTTTCTCCCTCCCTCCTCCCTCTCTCCCTATCACTCTGTGTCTTTCTCCCTCCACTCTCCCTCTCTCACTCTCTTTCATTACGTTGTCTCCTTCGTTGACTATCGTCACCGATTGATCGTCGCTGTCCGTCTAAAACCACACAGAAAGAATCATTTTATCATTTTTCGTACTGTTCCTTTTTAAAAACCGAAATCGTACAAGAACTTCTTCATCCTCCTCTTCTTTTAGTTGATGCTTCTGACTGGGCTCCGTGTCCAACGATACACTTTTCTTCTTCTCCTCCTCAACGCGTTGGCTTTCAAGAGGCGCCTCTCGCTCCACCACCGTCAGTGTGCTTGTGTCTGTGCCTCTGGGCAGTTCCCCTGACCATGGGTTTGCATTGAGAACCACCCGCTCAACAAGAAATCCGCCACTACAAATGCAACCAACAAACAAAACCAATTAGAAACCTCTCCCTTCCGTCACTTTGCTTCTTTCTCCCTCTTCTCTCCCTCTTTCTCTCTCTCGCACTCTCGCTCTCCAAGTGTTACCCATCAGCTGAGTCTGTCTCATCGTCTTGTAATCCGCTCTGGGGTTCTTGGCGTTTCTTCTTTGGTGTAACCGTCGTGGTGGCAGACACTGTCTTTGGTAGACGCTCTTCTGGCGTGTGACTGCGCAGCAAAACTTCGGGATGTTTCCATCTGATGGAAAGGACAAGAGCAAAGTCAGTCAGTCATTGTACTATGTCTATGTCTTTCATTTCTGGTGGTACCGAGAGTTGCGCGTCCAAATAGGGTCGCTTGGGATCTGGTGCTGCAGGTGGTTTGACGCGACCATGCAGAGGCGCGAGCAAAAGCGCAGGGCAGAGTCCAACGAAACCTTGTCTATGCGAAACTGAACGCGATCCAACGTCGACGGCCACTACACGCCATAGGAGATGGGGGAGGAGAAGGAGGAGGGGTGCACACGGACAGAGGGGGTGTGTGTATGTGTGTGTGGGTGAGAGGAGGAGAAGACGCCGCTTGTGGGACGTACGCTGGAGGGAGATGCGCTGCACAGAGGATAGCCACAGCGATCGACTCGACGACGCTCTTCAACGACATCCTCGTAGTGAGAAGGCAGGAGATGCCGCACCTACCAGAGACAGGGGTGGGGTTGGCGTGGGGTGCATGCGTGTCAGAAGGAGGCCGTCGTGCGCGTACCGACTCGATCAAGACAGTGGCGTCGACGATCGCAGATTTGATCATCCTCTCCTGCACACTGTGCGTCTTTCGCAACGCATCAACCCGAACTTCTGCCTCTTGACGCGCCGCATCAGCAGCAATCTTCGCAGACTGCTCGGCAGTGAGTTTGTTCATCTGAGGAAAAGAAGTAAAGTGAGTTTCAATCAATCTTCTTCTTTTTCAATCACAAACGAAAAAGGCGACAACACAATCAAGTGTCAACCACGTTCTAAGCGATAGGAATTTGAAAGTTGATAGATATTAGATGAGGCTCTTCACACCGATTCAAACTGAAATTTAGAGCACATTAATTGACTCTTACTGGAATAATTGGAGAGATCAAAAAATTTACTCAAATGCCAATTATATGGCGACGACAAACGGTGGCCGCTGTGTTCGTGGCATGCTGTGTGCTTGTATTCATTGCATTCACGAGCATCCCAGCGCCCCAGCAGCAGTCGTCAGTGTCAGAGGAGCAGACGAAACATTCTCTCCGACCGACCCATCCTGATCTTGCCTTCGCCAAGCCTCCTGCTGTGCCGCCCGCGCCCCCTGCGACGATCCCGCAAGTGCAGGAGGCGAAGGTGGCTGCAGCAGCACCGGTATTGAGTTCGAAAGAGACCGCGTTTGAGCGGGAAGAAAGGCGTCGCACGGAAATGATGATTGCGGCAGCCAATGCTGAGAGTGTGTCCGCTGCAGCAGCGCTCACAGCCGAAGCCCTTGCGTCTGCCACTCAAGAATCACTCGACCGCGACCTCATGTTGTACAGGCAACGCGTGGCGGACATGACAGCGACGCGTGCCAAGAAAATCGAATCGGTTTTGGCCAATCGACGAGAAGGCACAAATTCAGTGTTCTCTTCACAAGAGGTGTTTATTCGGGATCTGCAGGCATGGCAAGCGAACCCCACGTATGGCATGCACCATGACACGACGCAAGAGGTGCGCGACGCGATCAGTCGCGTGAACCTTCGCAAGGCGCAGGCGACGGTGCTCGAGAGCGAAGATGCCATAGCGAAGGGCCGCAAGAGTCGCCAGGTGCTCATGTTTGTCTGCAACGGCGCACCCAATCAGAACTGCGCCGGTATCTCCCGCCAGTGGGAGGACGCTAGCATTCAGGACAAGCGTCTTTGGGCCTGTTTGCATGGCTATACTTTCATTGTCGAAGGTATCATCCGATTGAGTTCTCCACATACTAACATTAATTGTTTCTTTCTCTTTATTACATTTGTTTCTTTCTCTTTATTACATTTGTTTTTTCTCTCTCTCTTTATCGCCTTTGTTTCTTTCTTTTTATTACATTTGTGTCTTTCTCTCTTTCTCTCTTTATCGCCTTTGTTTCTTTCTCTTTATTACATTTGTTTCTTTCTCTCTCTCTCTCTCTCTCTCTCTCTCTCTCTCTCTCTCTCTCTCTCTCTCTCTCTCTCTCTCTCTCTCTCTCTCTCTCTCTCTCTCTCTCTCTCTCTCTCTCTCTCTCTCTCTCTCTCTCTCTCTTTATCGCCTTTGTTTCTTTCTCTTTATTACATTTGTTTCTTTCTCTCTCTCTCTCTCTCTTTATCGCCTTTGTTTCTTTCTCTTTATTACATTTGTTTCTGCGGTTACCTCTAATAGGGAAAGGAGCCCGTCCGCCCTCTGGTTGGAAGACCGTTTGGGGCAAGATTGTGACGCTTCAACGACACATTCCAAGTCAGTATAGTGTGTGCGAGTGTGAGAGTCACTCAAACATGTTTTTTTTTCATTATGTCTTGTCAGACGCTGAACTGTCGATCTGGATTGATCTGGACACCACCATTACCAATCCGTTTCTTTCCCTCGACCAACTCATTGAAAAGTACGTGTTAATAGCAAAATTATATTATTATCGTAGACTTGTCATTCTTCTCGAGTTTTTTTTGTTTCTCATGAGCTGCTTGGGCGTATTTTTATTTTGGGGGTATAGGTTTCCCACAACTGATTTGTACATTGGAAAGGATATGGGTGGACTAAATTTTGGAGTGTCGATCCTGCGAAACTCACAGTGGACAGTCGATGCACTCAGTGCATTGTGGGAGGATCCGCAAGCACAATCTTACTCCTTTGCCGAGCAGAAGGTCTCAACCTATGATGTGATGTTGATGTTTTTCTCTCTGTTGTGTTTCCCATTTGGTTCCCACTTATTTACTTGCTTTCATATTTATTTATATCCATTCACGCACCACACTCTTCCTTTATTCACTCATTTCCACTCGGTTCCAATGACCATTCCCAATCACTGCTCGCACCCATTTCTTTACTCACTCACTCACTTCCATTTGGTTCCATTGACCTTTTCTTCCCTTTTTCCTCTCCCCGGTGCGTCTCAGGCGCTTTCAAACCACATCCAAAAGCATCCCAGCCACTTTTTCAAGGTACCCATGCGCACCTTCAACAGCTACACTATCGAAGTGCCGGGCACCGTTCAGAGACCTGACGCCTTCCTCTGGGCCCCCAACGACTTTCTTGTTCACCATCCGGGCTGTGAGAACGTCGTCCATGGTCGCTCATGCTTACGGGAGTTCAAGTAAGACCCTTGTGAAGATCAATGAGTTTTGTCTGTGCGCTAGATGAATCGTCTCCGTGTAGTGCGTATGTGATACCTCCGTCTTTCCCCAGCCGATGTGCCACTGGCTATCAGGTGCAATCTACACAACTGTGAGAGAGTGGGACTAATTTGTTCTCTCATTCTCTCTTCGTATGCTTCCTCGTACCTGTAGTTTATTGACAAACGAGAGCCAAATCCAACAAACTAAACTCAAGTAAATGTTAATAATTTTATTTTTTGTATCAACAGCTGTTTGTTTTACTGACTGATCATCGTGAAAAAAAAATAAAAAAAAATTAAAAAAAAAAACAATAGCTTTGCATTTGGCCTTTAGAGTGCATAATAATAATAATACTAAATAGAGAATCAAGAGCTGTACTCTAATAATAACAATAATTATTATTATTATTATTATCAATATCATTATCATTATAATTATGCCATCGTCACAATCATCAAAATACCTGTTCTTTCAAGTTAAAATAATACGTCTTCACAAAATACAAATTTTCTCGTCATGCATCTGCCGATGCTTGTCCTTGGAGTGCTACTTGCATTGTTGGTACGAATTTAAACACCTCACGGCCAGTTCGTCACTCAACCAGTTGTTCTTTCGTCCCACATTGATACACATTGTCAGCCTGCAATCGAATCTCGATCGACAGCGTGCACATCGAACCCCTGCGAGAATCGCGCCACTTGTCTGCCCGATGGCAACTCCTATGTGTGTGTGTGCCCGTCGGGGTTCGAAGGGGCGCAGTGCGAACACATTGTGGGTTTTCGCACCTCGTTGCTAAGGAACAGCTCATTCTGTACTCCTGCAATACTTGCCGCTACCACCTTCGAGCACGTGCCAGTGAGTAGCTATCCCGTCTATGTCAGCACCACCCCCACATCGACGGGTCATCACGACCTCACCAACGGCCCTGTGCCGCCGTTTGTCGACGATTTCTCTCACACCTTTGGCGACACTCCGTTCAACACGTCCTACCGCCACACACAGGAATCGACCTGGCGTAACTTTGGTGTCATTGGCGTTTACGACGTCTCCCAAAGTCGTTCCCAACTCCAAGTTGACGTAGAGGGAAAGAGGGCCTTCAAAGTGAGTTCTTTTTATTTTTCCTTTTTTTCTTCTTTTTTTTGAAACTTCTTCTCGATTCAGATTCGCAACATTGGCGCTACTGTCCGCTTTGAAACCGCACCCATGTCGCTCCATGGACTGTCTAGGGCATTGTTCTCCGTATCCATTGCCACCGTTGGTTCGTTTCGCAGCGACAGTCGTCTGGAGTGCTCTCTTCGCTCTCAACACCGCACTTCAGCCGTTGAGGTTGCTATGGCGTTGATTGACGCACGAGGCTCGTCGCTCAGTGACATTGAACTGCGACCATCGACTGTCATCCATGCAGCAGAGACTGTCGTGTTCGTGTGCGATGTTACTCTTGCAGGAGCCGACGCCACGGTGAGGAGGTGTTTGTATTTGTGTTCTTTCTCTCTGCCGTTGTTGTCTGTCTGTCAGCGTGTCCAATGATCATTGAATTGTTGTTTGTTTTGCTTTTAGATTGAAGAAGTTACGCTTGATCACATCCGATTAATATCGTTGGATTCTTACGATTGCGAATGTTCTGCTGGATATACCGGGGCTGAGTGCGACACGGCAATCAAGGTACAATAAAGGCATAATATTTTAAATAAGCTTATTATTATTATTAAATTTTATTACTATTATTAAAATAATTTTTATTATTATTATTAAATTATTATTATTAATTAATTATTATTATTAAATTATTATTATTAAATTTTATTATTATTATTATTATTATTATTATTATTATTATTATTATTATTATTATTATTACTGTTTATACACTGTATGACTATCTGTATTATTTTTAGTGTTCTCCGACGACCTGTGCGAATGGCGGACATTGCGAAAACATTGACAATCAAGGCCCTGTGTGTCATTGTACCGAAGGCTTCACCGGAACAGATTGCACTGAGATGGACCGTCAGCGACGCATGAGTACCACGTGTGGCAGTAGTCCCTGCGTCAATGGAATTTGCGTCGAGGGTGTCGACTCGTACACGTGCAACTGTTTTCCTGGCTCTCAAGGTGGCACTTGCTCCACCGACATTGAAGAGGTACTACAAAGGCTATTTGAGAGAGGGAGAGAGAGAAAAAGTGGAAGGAGTAAGAAACAAACTGATAGAGGAGGGAGAAAGAAACAAAGGGAAGAAGAAGAAGAAGAAACAAACGGATGGAGGGAGAAAGAAACAAACTGAGAAGAACAACTCCTGCGAGAGAAAAATAGGAGAGGAAAACTCAACTATTTTTATGATTATTTTCTAGTGTGCTTCGTCTCCGTGTCAGAATGGTGGCACGTGTGGTGAATACATTTACATTGCGTCGCCATTTATTCCGGAGAACCGCGTGACAGCTCTCAACTTTTACCAGTGTGAGTGCCCCGCCGGCGCAAGCGGACTACACTGTGAGAACACTGCTGACGAGTGTGACAGTCAGCCGTGCCTCAACGGCGCCACCTGTGTGAGCCAATTGCTTTCCGTTGACTGTACCTGTCCCGCGGGGTTCACTGGTGCGCTGTGTGAATCAGCTATTGACGAATGTCATTCGTCACCGTGTCACAATGGCGGTACATGCACCGACGGCCTCGATCAGTACATATGTGCGTGCGCGAATGAGTACACGGGTACTCTATGCGAGACATCACTGGATACCAACTGCGATTCGTCGCCCTGCCTTAACGATGGCACGTGTCTCAGTTCCATTGGACTCTTTGTCTGCCTTTGTCCGGCGGGAGTGACGGGTAACACATGCGAAACGACAATCGACGAGTGTACATCGCTGCCGTGCGTCAACGGCGCGACGTGCGATGACGGGATAAACTCTTTTTTGTGCACGTGCGCTGCCGGCTTTACAGGCACACAGTGCGATGTGGAAGTCAACGAATGTGGATCGAGCCCGTGTCACAACGATGGCGTCTGTAATGATCTCTTTGACGGCTACTCATGCTCGTGCACTGCAGGATATACAGGATTACACTGTGAGACTAACATTGACGAGTGTGCGTCGCGTCCCTGCCTCAACAGCGGAACCTGTAACGACCATGGCGCAGGCTACTCCTGTGACTGCCTGACACTGTTTACAGGCACACATTGTGAGACGACGATGAACACTCCGTGTCTCTCAAATCCGTGTCAGAACATGGGAACATGCTTTGGCTCCCCTGCCTTCTTCCTTTGCATCTGTGACTCGGGATTCACCGGAACCACGTGCGAGTCTAACATTGACGAGTGTGCTTCGTCGCCATGTATCAACTCAGGCGTCTGCAGTAACCTTGACGATGCGTTTGGTTGCACCTGCCCGTCCCATTTCACAGGCGCCAGGTGCGAAAGCCCCATTGTGGCGTGCGCCTCAAACCCATGCCTACACGGCGGCACATGCAACGAAGGTACAGGGACCTTCTCGTGCTCGTGCGCTGCCGGCTTCACCGGTGTACACTGTGAGTCGAATGTGAACGAGTGTGCGTCGAGTCCGTGCGTGAATGGCGTGTGCAATGATCTCGTGGGGGGCTACTCGTGTACTTGTGTCACTGGTTTCACTGGCACACAGTGCGAATCGAATGTGAACGAGTGTGCGTCGAACCCGTGTCAGAATGGCGCAACGTGCCTTGACGGTGTGAATTCGTATGTGTGCGTGTGCGCGTCGGGTTTCTTTGGCACAGTGTGTGACAACGCAGCTGACGAGTGTGCATCGTCGCCCTGCATCAACGGAGTGTGCTCGGATGGCAGCAACTCGTATGTGTGCAATTGTTTTGCTGGCTTCACCGGTGTACACTGTGAGTCGAATGTGAACGAGTGTGCGTCAAGCCCGTGCCACAACTCGGGAGTCTGCAACGATTTGATCAACGGCTTTGTCTGCAATTGTGTCTCCGGCTATACTGGCGCGCTCTGCGAGTCCAAGCTCAACGAGTGTGTGTCGCAACCCTGCATGAATGGAGCCACGTGTATTGAGCTGATCGACGGGTTCTCTTGCGTCTGTGCGAACGGCTTTTCGGGGTTAATTTGCTCGACGACCACCGATGAATGTGCATCCAACCCATGTGCAAACGGCGCGACGTGCAATGATGGCATCAACAGTTATAGCTGTAGTTGTCTAGCGGGGTTTACTGGCTCTCAGTGCCAAACTGATGTCAACGAGTGCGCGTCCAACCCTTGTCACGTTGGTGGGTTCTGTGCGGATACTGTTAATGGGTTTTCCTGCGTGTGCTTGACGGGTTTCACTGGCACTCTCTGCGAGAGTAACATCATTGAGTGCGCGTCAAGTCCATGCAGCAACGGGGCTATCTGTATTGATCTTTTGGATTCGTTTTCCTGTTCCTGTCCAACAGGATTTGCTGGGGCTCTCTGCGACATTAATATCGACGAATGTGCGTCCGCACCGTGCACCAACGGGAGTACATGTCTCGATGGCGTGAATTCGTACGTGTGCTCTTGTGCTGCCGGCTTTACTGGTCCACTCTGCTCCCAAAATGTTGTTGAATGTGCATCGAGCCCCTGCCAGAATGGCGCTACATGCACCGAGCTCAGCAACAACGCATATTTCTGCACGTGTGTGGCAGGATACAGTGGAATACACTGCGATCTCGACAGCAACGAGTGTGCCTCCGCCCCGTGTGCCAACGGAGGCACTTGCCTCGACGGCGTCAACGCCTACAGCTGTGTATGTGTCGCAGGGTTTACGGGCGACGACTGCCAGACGAACACCGACGAGTGCGCTTCAAGCCCGTGTCACGCCGGCGCAACGTGCCACGACGCCACCAATGCCTTCACCTGTCAATGTCCCAGTGGTTTTGGCGGCGCGCAGTGTAACGACGACTTAAATGAGTGCCTGTCGAGCCCCTGTCTCAACTTTGGCCTGTGTTCCAACCTCGTTTCGTCGTTTGCATGCACGTGTGCAGCAGGTTTCACCGGTTCTTTGTGCCAATCTAACATTGACGAGTGTGCGTCGAGTCCCTGCAACAATGGCGCCACTTGTATCGACGGCACTAACCGTTTCGTGTGTGCTTGTGCCGCCGGCTACACGGGCCCAACGTGCAGCGCCAATCATGACGAGTGTGCTTCAAGCCCCTGTGGCAATGGCGCCACTTGCACTGAGACGCTTCTCAATGGCTATGTGTGCACATGTGCGGCAGGTTGGACGGGCACGCATTGCACGTCGAGTGTGGATGAGTGTTTCTCGTCGCCTTGCCAGAACGGTGGTACATGTGCCGACGGTCATCGCAGCTACACGTGTGTGTGTCCGCAGTCGGTGACGGGTGTAGCTTGTGAGACGGTTCTCGTGGGCGGCACCGGTGGCAGTGCCGGTGGCCAACGTGGCTCGCTCACCTGGTGGCCATTGGCCATCTTTCTCATTGTGCTCCTCATTCTTGTCATCTGCGGTGTCTACTGGTGGCATCGTAACCGCAAGCTCCGCCAAGTGTCCCCTGAACTGTTTCCGATGGAGGCGGGGATGTGTACCGCCTCAAGAGTCTGACAGGATATAATGATGCAACAAGAGATAGAGATGCAGAGAGAGAGAGAGAAAGAGAGAGACGTAACAATTATTATTGAATTATCATATTGAATAACATAATTATTATTATTATATTATTAGAAAGTGGTTCTGAGCTGTTTGTGTGTTGTCGCTTTTCGTTTGTAAAAAAAATTGGAAATGTCTTCTTCTTCTTATTATTGCGATTACCTCACTGGATAGCGATTGCACTTGTGCTTTTGTTGTAGATCTGGTGACTGTAATGAATAAATGGGTTGTATTCTTCTTCTTCTTCTTATTATTAAATTTTTAACTCTTGTAATGGAACGACTCTCATTCGATTGCAAGTGCGCTATTGTCGGCTGGTGTACCCCACAATCGGCTGTGATTTTGTCGGGCGTCAGCCACGAGTGGCGCGAAATTGTCGCGTACACAGGTTTCACAACACTGCCACGGGCGAAGATCTCTGACGACGCCGAAGATGTGGCGATTGCTCTGGAGGTTCTGCTGCGTCTGAGCACGCGGCGACCGCCCCCGAAATGGCACGGTGCGCGTCGCATGTCTTCTGAGACTGTTCGCCATTTGCTGTCTCACGCTACAAAACGGTCGCTCTTTCGCCTCATGTCGCTCCTTGCGCAATGCGTTAATCCAGCTGCAGACAGCCTTACACATGCGTTGGAACACGCGTGCCGTGCAGGACGGGCCGACATTGTCAGTGAGGTTTTGTCACAGCGCGATTTGGAAATTGGAGACATTCAGTTTTTGTTGGAGTGCTCTTTAGACGCTCTTCAATGGTCAATGGGGGCGTTGATACTGGAGCACCCACGAGTGGATGTGAGTGCAATTGAGGCTGGCGACTTGTTTGAGTATGCTTGCGGGTGTGGCATGGAAGAGACAGTGAGGCGTCTTCTTGGTGAAGTGGACCCTTCAACAACGAGAACAAACGGAATCGGACGCGCGAGTGAGGCTGGCCACGTGGCAGTGGTTGAACTGTTGCTGAGCGATACTCGAGTTGATCCTGCCGCCGACGACAATGAAGCCATTCGATACGCCAGTGAGAACGGTCACTTGGCGGTGGTTCAGCTGTTGCTAGCGGACAGTCGCGTCGATCCGGCACCTAACGATAATTCTGCCATCGGACTCGCCAGTGAGAACGGTCACTCGGCAGTGGCTCGGCTGTTGCTAGCGGACGGTCGTGTTGATCCGGCTGCCCACGACAACCGTGCCATCCGATACACCAGTCTGAACGGTCACTTAGAGGTGGTCCAGCTGTTGCTAGCGGATGGTCGCGTGGATCCGGCAGCCTGCAACAACCATGCCATCCGATACGCCAGTGCGAACGGTCACTTGGCGGTGGCTCAGCTGTTGTTAGCGGATTGTCGTGTTGATCCGGCAGCTAACAGCAACCATGCCATCCGATACGCCAGTGCGAACGGTCACTTAGCGGTGGTTCAGCTGTTGCTAGCGGACGGTCGTGTTGATCCGGCAGTTGACTGCAACTATGCCATCCGAGCTGCCAGTGAGTACGGTCACTCGACTGTGGTCAGGCTATTGCTAGCAGAGAGTCGTGTCGATCCGGCTGCCTACGACAATTTTGCAATCCGAAAGGCCAGTAGGAACGGTCACTCGGCGGTGGTTGAACTGTTGCTAGCGGATAATCGTGTTGATCCAACAGCCAACAACAATGAGGCCTTCC
>CALSCP010000308.1:0-10553 GCA_943704425.1 Ministeria vibrans ATCC 50519 | reverse complement strand
GGAAACCTCCTCTGCGCTCAACTCACTCACCAAATCGAGCGTGAGTCCGTGGAATTTGTTCGCGAGTTCGCACAGCGGAGCTGGGAGACCCTTGACGATCGACACGACGTCGTCCTTGGGAGCGGACATGGCAGTGCAAACACCGGGGGCTATTCGGTCCTTTCGAGCGACAAGAAGAAGTAGAAGAAGAAGAAGAATACAACCCATTTATTAATGACAAGAAGAAGTAGATATTCACTCACTCCACTCAGTGAGCACCCTTGGAAATATCGTCGTCTTCTTAGACCAACTAATCAAGTTACAAGGCTATCGTAAACTCGTAATAAGGTACTAAGGAGCGCTGCATGAAAATAAATCGGAAAAGCGGGTTGAGAGTAAAATGAATAAAGTAATGATTGAATAAATTTGAATTTATTATTTCAATAATCAATTTTCACATTTTTTCAACTTCTCTCTTTAAACAAATTACATCCACACCAACGACCATGAACCGTGCTTTCCGCTCCGAAGCCAGACACGCCCGCGTACGTCCAGCCCGTGCTCTGTTTTGCATGTCATCCCAAACCAACTCAACCCTCTTCATTCCCCACTCGTCTCTCTCCTCCTACAGAAGGAAGAGCGCCTCGAACACCGCGCTGCTCATGCTGCTGCCAAGGGCAACTTTGGCCGTGCTGCCCGTCTTGAGGTATGCCCCCACAGTCAACTCAGCAAGTTTGTTTGATAATTCTGTGGGATTTTTTCACAACAAACCAAGTTGAAAAGTTCCCAACACCAAAAACGAAAGCTCACAACAAAATCGGTGTGTAGGCTCGCGCTGACAAGCAGCATGTCCGTGCGGAAATGGCGCATGCCCGTGGGGTGCGCCGGGCGCTCTGGGGCGGGCGTCCGTGGCTGCGGGTGCTTCCGATCGAGCGCCATCGCATTCGCCGGCGCACTCTGATCGCCCTTGGCGCCACTGCAGCCGTCAGCGAAGCCATGGTCATCCACTCGGCTGGCTCGTACCGCGCCGCCACAGAGCAGGACCGTGCCCCGTGCGCAGCGCACACCGTGGTCCCGATCGACGGCCTTGTCGAGGTCGTCTTCCAGCGTGCCGGCTTCCCCGACACCATTGTCTTTGCCGACAGCTACTGCTCAACCTGCGGCCAGCACTTCTTTGTCTCACCACATGCAGTCTCTGCCGGCGCACCCGGCCCCGCTGCCTACCCTCCGCCCACAGTGCACGCACAGCCCGTCGCTCATCCCTACTCACAGCCACCCGCCTCCTATGTCCCACCGCCTGCCGCCTATCCTCCTCCACCGGCCCACGCTGGCGCTGCCTATCCTCCACCTCCGCAACACACTCACGGCGCCTACCCCCCGCCGCCTGCCTACTCAGCCTACTAAAGGAACTTTAATTGTTGTACAGTACACTATTCAATTTATTTTTGACAATCTGTGACACATCTGTGAGTCAATCAGTCTTGAATCTTTTGGCAGCAGCCAGACATTAGACATACTTCAGTGATACTTGCCACTTGGCCACATATTCGAGCGAGCGTACTATGTTTTAACAAATTAATTCCCAAAAGTTAACAATTTCGTTTGAGTTTGTTTATTTGTATTATTTCTAATTTTCTATTTTTATTTCTTCACTGGCTCACTTTCCGGCATGCCTCGTGAAATCATCACCCTTCAACTGGGCCAATGCGGCAACCAAAGTAAGCGGTGCGCTCGTTTTGGTTTTGGCTTTGCGCGCCAAAAGCACAGCCGTTCAAACCACTCACTGCGTCGGTCGTCCCTGCCTCTCTAGTCGGCATGGAATTCTGGAAGAAGCTCTGCGCCGAGCACGGCATTGCTCCCGACGGCGTCCTCGAGCCCTTTGCGACGCATGGCTCCGACAGAAAAGACGTCTTCTTCTACCAGGTTGGTCAAACGACAAAAAAAAAAAAAAATAACGCTCGTTGTTCAACGGACAACGACATCTCCCTGCTTAATTCACGACGCGCGGGCCTTGGGTGGGTGGCACTGGCCCAGGCGCATGCTTGCCTGAGAGTTGCTAATATACAATCTCTGTTGCTTAGGCAGACGACGATCACTACATTCCGAGAGCAGTGCTCCTCGACCTTGAGCCTCGCGTACGCCAAACACACACACACACACACAGAAAGAGAGAGAGAGAAAGAGAGAGAGAGAGAGAGAGGGAATCATCGTGATACAGAGAGGGGAGAGAGAAGGAAACACATAGAGAGAGGAGGGAGAGAGAATCATCGTGACACAGAGAGAAGGAGAGGAAAGAACAAAGTGAGAGAAAGGAGGGAGGACTAAATGGTAGTGAGAGTGCAAAGTGATAGTGCATTGTGATAGAGGGCATAGACACCGACTCACAGACTTGTACTCACACTTATTTTGTTTGGCAGGTTATCAATGGAATCCGCAACTCAGAATACCGCCATCTGTACAACCCCGAAAACATCTACATGTCGACACACGGTGGCGGTGCAGGCAACATTTGGGCAAGCGGATACTCACAGGGCGAGAAAATTGCAGACGAAATCATTGACATTGTCGACCGGGAAGCAGACAACTCCGACTCACTCGAAGTCAGGAAAAAAAAACTGACGGAGTGTGTGTTTTACTAAACTATTGTGTGTGTGTGTGTGTGTGTCAGGGGTTTGTGTTGTCTCACTCGATTGCCGGTGGAACCGGAAGCGGACTGGGCTCGTATGTGCTTGAGTGTCTCAACGACCGATTCCCTAAGAAACTCATTCAGACCTACTCAGTGTTTCCCAATGCGGTAAAGACAAAACAGAGTGACGGAGCGAACAGTTGAAAATGCGTGGTGCTCATTTTTCTCTTTTCTTGTGTGTTTGTAGGACGAGACAAGTGATGTTGTTGTACAGCCATACAACTCAGTGTTGACACTCAAGCGACTCATTCTTAACGCAGACTCAGTGGTAACACGACAGAGAGATATATAGAGAGGAGAGGAGAAAGAAACAAACAAAGTGATAGAGAGTGTATATATATATTATAATATATATATATACATATATATGTGTGTGTACGATTGTATAATAATGATTTGGGGTAGAATGTGCTTGACAATCGTGCGCTGGACCGGATCGCAGCAGAGCGACTGAAGACGGCGAAGCCGTCGTTTACGGAAGTGAACCAGCTGGTGAGCACTGTCATGGCCAGCAGCACGTCCACGCTGCGCTATCCGGGCTACATGAACAACGACCTCATCGGCCTCATTGCTTCTCTCATCCCCACTCCCAAACTCCACTTTCTCACCAGTGGCTACACTCCGCTCTTTGCTGACCAGACGGTATTTCACCTTTCTGACTGACTGCATGACTGACTCATACACTGTGTGTATTGCGTACAGACTGCTTCGCACCAGGTAGGCAAAACAACTGTGCTGGATGTGATGCGGCGGCTCCTGCAGCCCAAGAACATCATGGTATCGACGCCTACGCGCAAGGGCTGCTACGTGTCCATCCTCAACATCATCCAGGGTGAAGTTGACCCCACCCAGGTCCACAAGAGTCTCTTGCGCATCCGCGAACGCAAGCTTGCCAACTTCATCCCGTGGGGCCCTGCGAGCATCCAGGTTGCCCTTAGTCGCTCCTCCCCGTACGTTCAGAGTGCCCACCGCGTCTCAGGCCTCATGCTTTGTAATCACACCAGTGTTGCCAGTGTAAGCTCTCACCTCTCCTACTTTGACACACACACACACACACATACACACATACATACACATACATACACGCACTCACTCAATGTTGTTTAGCTGTTTGAGCGCACTGCACGTCAGTACGATCAACTGATGCGACGCAAAGCCTTTATCGACATGTTCTGCAAAGAAGACATTTTCAGCGATGGGCTCGAAGAGTTCGATTCGTCACGGTAAGGCCATACACAGTTCGATTTAACACTGTCATGATCTTCATTTGCATCTAATTCTGACACACACTCGCTCACTCACTCGCATTGTATCCCTTTCTTTCCCTTTCTCCCTTCTCTCTCTGACACGCTCTGCGTCTATGGGTTGTGCACAGTGAGACTGTACAGGGTCTGATTGACGAGTATCGTGCGGCCGAGAAGCCCGAGTATGTTCACTGGGGCTCCGCTGCTCCCCCTTCTTCTTCTTCCGACTCGGCTGGTCCCTCTACTGCGTAACTTGGCTCTTTCTCTATCTTTCTCCCTTCTTGTGTTATAATTTCTTCTTCTCCCCCCCTTTTTTTTTGGTAACGTGGATGGTTTAAGCCAGAAGAGGTTATTTATCGATTTTGATGAGTTTTGTGACGCGGACGGTTCCGTCGAGAGAGCCAGTGATGGTTGTGTTGAGGGTGGGGGACCAGTCGACACCCACCACAGAGGCAGCATGGCCACCGAGACAGAGCACGGGGGTTGCGCTCGTCATCTATAGGGTTAGGGTAGAGTACGTTAAATAGGAATTAGGGTGAGAGTGAGGGGACTTACGCGGTAAATGTCGCCGCTGGTGGATGGAGAGGGCATAAGAAGGTACTCGCCTTCACCATCGAGGGCAAACACACCGGCGCGGGGGAAGTAAGAAGAGCCAGGGGAGAAGGTATGAATGTTGACGTGCGAGAAGCGCTTGCCCGGGTTGCGCAGGTCCCAGGAAATGAGCTGTCCTTCGGTGCCCATGCTAAACACACTCGTCTCGTCAAAGCTGTACTGCGCAGAGCACACTGCGCCGTCATGCGCCTTCCAGTTCATAATGCTCTGTGACGACCGCAGATCTGCCATGAGAAATAATAGTGTGAGTATCGAGTATTAAGTGGAGTTGAGTAAAGAGGCGTCGAACCGTAGACGCGGATGGCTCCGTCTGAGCCTCCTGCGACCAGCATAGACCCGTTGTGGTTGTATCGCACTGAATTGATCGGCTTTCCTCCAATCTTTAGCTCACTCTGAGAAAGAAAAAAGATTAAGATGGAGCGATTGTTTTTTAGCACTGAGAGTGGTGCAGTATGTGAGAGAGAGCGCTTCAGCACGTGTGCTTGGTGCAGTGTGTGTGAGTGAGAGTTATGTGAGTGTCCTTGAGTGTGTCTGTGTTTAAATGTGGTGGCAGCGCGTGAGAGTGTGTGAGAGTGAGTGTGTGTCGGTACGTCTCTGCGCATGGTCTTCATGTTCCACGAGTACAGTGCTCCTTCATTGCGGTCGTTCTTGACGGATGTAACAAACGACCCTCCTTGAGGAGCACACGCAATATCAACCATGCTAGATACAAGAGAGAGAGAAAAAAGAAGAAAAAGATAAAATGTGTGTGTGTGTGTGTGTGTGCGTGTGTGAGTGAGTAAGAGGGAAAGGAAAGTGCAAATGAGTGGCATAGCTGGTTACGTTTGGTATTCAGAGGGAAGGAACACATCACTGAGAGTACGTTTGGACTCGACATTGTACACTTTCACAAGACCCTCAGCCAATCCCAATAGAAGCTAACAAGACAAATTGAGCGCGAGAGAGTAAAAGAGTGAGAAGGTGTGTGAATAAATTGAAAGCGTGCGTCGAGAACAGAAGAAAAAGGGTCTTACGAGGCGATCGACAACCCATTCGAGAGCTAAGAGTTCTCGTCCACACGCGATCGTGGCATTGCATTGGATGGAAGGACTGACGCTCCATACTTTGACAATGCCGTCAATGTCGGCACTGACGGCTGTGACGCCTTCGTCGCTGAACCTACAGTGCGTTACCGGGCCACTGTGCTCGTCTGTGGGGGCCCATTAACGGTAGGGTTAGGTTTAGTTTTTTCGTTTTAAGGTTAGGGTTAGGGTTACCGAATGAGTCTTGTGAGAGGATGATGAAAGGCTCTTCGTCTGATGTGGTCTGTGTGGGTGAGTCGGGTGCAGCAGACGCAGATGTAGCCGCACTGGGTGTACTGGGCACGCGATGGGGAGACTCGTCTGGCTTGGAAGTGCGCGCAGAGGGAAGCGCACCAGCCACTGCAACACACACATGGACAACCATAATTATATAAAACCAGAGCTACTTCACACACCACACATATACATAATATTTGTATAGATAATAATATTAAAAATAATAATAACACAGTGAATGATAATAATAATAATAATAATAATAATAATAATAATAATAATAATAATAATAATAATAATACTAATAATAATAATAATATTATTATTATTATTATTATTATTATTATTATTATTATTATTATTATTATGTTTGACAAACAGAGTAGGAGCTATACCGTTTTCCTTCCAAACTGAGGTGGAGATGATCTGGGACTCGGGACGGAAGCGGCGAGGGGCCTTGGGGGCAGGACCGTCGGTCACGGAATTCTCACTGTGCACGTGCACCATCAGTGGAACGAGTTTCAAGTGGGGCGAGGAGGAAGTTCCTTACCGGTTGATGAGGACATAGTCGTCGTTGGAGAGCTGTCGTTGATATGACTTTTGCTGCTGTTGCTGTTGATGATGATGTTGTTGTTGTTGGAGCAGCTGCTGCTGTGCCGCTGCCGCCTGTTCTGCTTGCTGACGACGGTTAAGTTCGTGTTCCTCGCGAATGCGGCCTAGCTGGGTCTTGAGGGACGTGACCTGCTTCTCCAGTGAGACGGTTCGTTGGCGTTCAGCGTGGAAGTCGAGAAGTGCCGGGAGAGGCATTGAGTGGAAGACGGTGTGGAGGAAATTGTGCAGCGAGAGAACAACCGACTCGGCCCACTGCTTGCTGAAGTACCCTTCAAAGGTGGGGTGTTGCTCGGGAGACCGTAAAAAGGGTAGAACTGTGTAGCACAAAAAAAAAACAGTCGTTGCACCATCATGAGAAGAATGACACACTTTGTGCGTGTTCTTACCAAACCAATCGCGCCAGTCTGCATGGCTCTGAAAGTCCGAGCCATTCTTCTCAAAAAACTCTGTCACCTACAGGTGGCGCCGAGGCCAAGGGAGTGAGTCGACGGGGCGAGGAGAGAGGGCAGAGCGGCTAACCCTAACCCTAACCCTAACCCTAACCCAAACCCAAACGGTCTGAACTAACCTTGTCAACACGGCCCGCTTGGACGGCGTGAACGAGAAAATAACGCTGCAAAAGAGAAAAGACAGAAGGGCAGTTAGAGAGAGGCAGTGAGCGAGAGAGGGAGAAGGCTCAAGCGAGACCTGAAGAGAGATGTCAACTTTTCGGATACTTCCGGCGAAGGAATGGTCGAGACGGGAAAGAAAGCGCGCATCGATGTGGGCCCAGTACGTTGTCAAGCCAACGAGGTCGCTGTTGAGGATGTGTGAGAGCAGGTGGTCCACGACCCGCTCGACCTGGAAGCCTTTGTCGCGGTCCGCCTTGGCATCCACCTCAAACGCCCGCAGCGCGCTGTTGAACCCCCGGAACGCCAGGTATTCCTTTACAAGGTCGTCCACAGCACTCAGTGCGTTCATCCAGAGGCGCTCAAGTAGATAAAGTTATGTTATTTTTTCAATTTTGGAGTGTTTCTGCTGTTTTTGGGGTTTTGTTCTACTTCACTGATCACATTCTGATCATTCTCACACCATTCTCAATCACTTTTGTATTTACTTTCAAAATGAGTTCAGTTGTGACCGCTCGAAGTGTCGCTAGCGGCCAAGCACCCCATACGCCCGTCAGAATATCTGAAAGGTACAGTTGAAAAAAAAATACAAAAGGGCCGCAAGAGCCACGAAGGATGCGTGGAGGCACGGCGACCACGGCACGCACACACCCCCCTTACACCCCTCCCGGCGGTGCTGTTGTTTTTAGCCATCGATACGGCATTGGGGTGGCGGAGGGCGCAAGTCGCGACACATACGAAGTTGTCGACGAGTCGCTTACGCCACGACGCACCATCCAGCGCACGTCGTTCACCCATGTGTACTGGCGTCCGCTGATGTCCTTCTTTCGCGGCATCCTCCGCGACCAGCGGACCCGTCCGATTGTGGCAATGGCGCTCGTTGGGATGTGCGGATTTGTGTTTCTCGCGTATGTCGGACACCTTACGGACAGCCTTGCAATGCGGGCGTTTGCCTACATGACCTGGTTCGACATTCTCTGTCTGCTCAGTGCGATTGTCGCCGGCTGGGTGGCCAAGCAGCAGCCGACGCTAACACACACGTTTGGCTACACGCGCGTTGAAGTCATCTGCGTGTTTGCCAGCACCATTGCACTCGTCTTCAGCTGTCTCTTTGTCTTCAAAGAGGGCGTCGAGCACACCCTGATGCCGCACAAGATCCAAAACCCCGCGTGGCTCATCCCCGCGGCTCTCATTGGGCTCATCTTCCACCTCATTGGGATTCTGTCGGTGCAGCGGTACGCACAGGCGCATCAGGCGAGCGAAAGCACATCCCGCTCTCTCAAGCGCAGTATGGAGTCTCTCACCTACTCCGTCTGTGGGCCGGGCTACTGCCTCCAAGTACAGCGATACTGTTAGTATATATGTGCGAGACTCATCTCTCTCTATCACTTTGTTTCTCTCTCCCTTCTTTTCTCTCTCTCTCTCTTTTTCTCTCTTTGTTTTTTTTCGTTCTCTCTATCATTTTTTTTTCTCCCTTCTCTCTCTATCATTTGTTTTTTTTTCTCCCTCCTCTCTCTCTCTTGTTAGGCTATTTTGCAGTGCTCTCCCGTCAACACTCACATTCTCAGCGCGTTTGTTGCCACTGCCGGTGTTGTCTTCTCTGCCATTGCTTCCGACATCCCGTACCACAACCAACCAATCAAATTGCCATTAATTTATTCTTTTGACGATTTTTGCAGTGGATGGGAACAGACAGACTCACTCGTGGCGATTCTGATTGCGGGACTCATTCTGTGGACACTACTGCCCATCAGCATCCATCATGGACGCATTCTGTTGCAGACCAGCCCCGAGCACAAGTCACTGGAGATTGAGAAGATTCTCAGAGAGGTAAGACCCTCCATTTCCTTTAATCTAAATCCCTTATAATTGCAAGTGCAACCCTAACTCTAAAAGAATATCGCGTCTTTTTGGCAGATCAACACTCTTCCTGACGTCCTCAACACGTCGGAAGAGCACTTCTGGCAGCAGACGTACAACGAGACGGTGTGTACGCTGCACGTGCGGGTCTCGCGCGACGCAGACGCACAGTCAGTCGCCGCACACGTCCACGCTATTGCCGCAAAGACAGCCACCGCATGTACTGTCCAGGTCCTCAAGTCAGACTAACTCTAAATTCTCCCATCTCCTTTTCTCTATCTCTCTGTATGATTTGTGTATAAAAGTTTCTTTTTTTGGGTTTTTAATGTCGGGGGTTTCTTGTGTTTTAGTCGTAGAAGACACGAGTCTTTGACTTGCCAAAGAGGATGGTGCGCAGCTCAGGAAGGAGTTGGGTAGCAACGAGTTGGAGACGGTCCTCGAGAGTGTTCTCGACCATAATCTTACCATCGACAGTGGACACAATGAGTCCACCGGAGTTGGTCGATGGAAGGGGGTTGCTTGCGTCCACCGTAATCTTCACCGTCTTGCCCTTGACCAGCGCACTGTACGACGCAGCCGCAGCCGCAGTCACCGACTGCACCAATCCCACGTCCGTCGCACGGCACCGCACAACAACCTACACACAAAACGCATCGTCCTTTCAGCACAAATAGTCGGTCACTACGCATTCACCACATACCTCATCTTCGAGCAGCTGCGAGAGCGCTTGGCAGAGCAGATCCTGCATGAGCTTCTTGTACTTGGCAGGGTCGTTGGCCACGTTGCCCAGTGCAACCTGTGCCTCTGCCAAAATCTTCTTAATGTGCTCGTCGCGCGCTTTCAGCGTCCGCAAACGCGCAATATTCAACTCGTTTGAGTATGCAATGCGTTTCTTCACGTCAATCTGCTTCTCCTTGCGCTCGTACATCTGCGTGATCTTCAGCTTCTCCTGTTGCACAAGACGGCCCTGCAAAAGCGAAAAAAGAAAGGTTAGCAAAATGAGTCCCTCAAATTGTCTCCTTCACACGAAAAAAACACCCAAAAGTCGACGGGATCACAACAAGAAGACCCCCCCACACACGCATCCTATGTCACGCAACACACAGACACACGCACACAGACACACACACAGACATAGACACACTTTAGCCATTCGCGCATATTTGGTCTCATTTGGTATCATTTTTGGGCAATTTGTCGCCCAGCGTGCAATTGATAGCAGTTGGGCCTTCTTCGCAGCAACCACAGCCTCCCACCCCACACGGCTGCCCCTCTCCACGACGCTTCTCTGTCCTCTGCGCTCCCCATCCATCAAAATACACTTGATTCGCGATCATCTCCTCTCTCGGCAGCAACACCCCCTCTTGGAGCCCCCGTTTCCCCAGGACACCCCCCGCACGCGGTCAAGGGCGGCAGCGCAGTCGGCCGCAGTCCCCACTGACATCCAACGACACCCAATAAAAAGAAAAGAAAAGACGATGTCACCCTCAGCCGCACAGCGACGACAGCGCAGGCCGGGGCCCCGCAGCACACGCAGCAGGGCAGGGGGGGTGCGCTGCGTCGTCGGCGCCGCAGCAGCACGCGCATGTGCGGTTGATGTCAGCGCAAACGACAAAAGAGAGAGACACAGAGAGACACCGAGAAAAAAAGAGAG
>CALSCP010000307.1:50780-61893 GCA_943704425.1 Ministeria vibrans ATCC 50519 | reverse complement strand
AAAAAAAAAAAAAAAAAAAAGTAAAATTAATATAAAAACACTTTCTTCTACAAACATACTATGGGGCGATTCCGTAAGGGGACAGTGCGTCGCAGCATCCCGGCGTCGGCACTGCAAACTCCTTACTCAGGAGCGTCCCTATCGTTTTGGTATTTGAAAAATACCTCTGTGCGTCCCTCTTGGCATTGCGGGCATCTGAAGGCCGTGCTCGACGTAAGATCTGCTTTGCGAGTGCCATCCCAATGTCCTCCGCCGCGCTGCGCTCTTTCTCGACTTTCATGAGTTTTTGACAGGACGTCCAACAAAAAGAGAGAGAGAGAGAGAAAAAAAAAAGTAACGTCGGAAGGGAAAAGCGGACGATGGACACTTGCAGAGACTGCGGAGTTGGCGTTATTACATTGCAAGGGACTAACGGCGTGTGTGCAGGCGGACGGGTTCGACGATGGGCCCCGCGGAGGCCTCCATCCGCTGAGTGCCTACCTCAACCGCGACGACTTGACCGATATTCAAGGTATACCGCGCCCCTCGCCCGCCCCGTCGACACTTCCGATCACGCCCCAGGACCCTCCCCTGCTACTCTGCCCCGCAAACCCCCCCCAGACTTCCCCTTGGTGACTTCGTACCACTCGACGCCTTTTTTTTTTTTTTTCCCCATTTTTCTCGTGTGAGTCGAGCTGGGCTGATCCATCTCCTGTCTCTTCGCGCAACAGTGGCCATGACGCAGGCGGTCGCCAAGCACGGCGGAAAGCGCGTCCACATCGACGAGATCCATGATTTTGTCGCGAGACGGTGGCAGGAAATTCGCCAACGCGATCGCGTTCCGTACCACACGAAAATCAGGTAGGATCTCACCGTGCACCAACTTCACACGCCTTTGTACGCCTTATTCGTGCCTGATCAGAGTGTTTTCCTTCACATCTACACTCATTTCACTTTTTATATTTTTTTTTCGTTTGATATCTTTTTTGTCGTCAGGATTTTTAAAAAAATGCCAAACCTGAAAAAAAAAACATTCTCCTTTTGTGTTTCCTTTGAATCTGTCATTGGGCGTTTGAACCGCTCACGCCGCCAATGCACGGGCATGTATTCTTAGAACTGCCATTGAGCGCACCCTGCGGGGCCAGAACCAGCGGCATCGCCTGTTTGAGGCGTGTGACGAAGAGCACTTTTGGCGATTCTGCACTGTTCTCGAAGTGCTCGACACGGACCTGAGCAAGCTGCCGGACGACGACATGAGCGACAACGACAGCGACGAGGGTCCGGTGGCAGGGGGTCGTGCTGCGCCGTCGTCGTACTTCACGGCGACCAGAGCACACTCCACCACCACCACCACCACCGCCACTGCTGCTGCTGCTGCTGCTGCTGCTGCTGCTGCTGCTGCCTCGTCCTCGCGCTCCTACCACAGCACGTCTGCCATTTCCTCTGGCAGCACTTCTTCACCGGAACTCACCCAACTACAAGCGCTCATTATCCACATTATCATATGCCGTGGTGGCTCTGCGCCAGCCGAGCACGTCTGCGAGAATGTCCTCCCGCACTGGGGCCATCTCCGCAAACGCGATGGCACTCCTTATGCTCAAGACTGTCGTCGCGCCGTCATGTCTAGTCTGACCAACAGCTCCAACACCAATCCAATCTTTCTCGTAAGAGCACACAAATAATATACTCATGTCAAATTGAAATTAATGTGTGTGGTGTGCACGTGTGCAGCGAGATCCTGCCAACAGTCATGTGTGGTACGTGACTGCCACAGCACGCACACTGGCAACACAGCAGCTCAACACACTCCTGGCGAACATTGTGACGCCCAGCGAAGCACGCAAGCGCGAGACAGCACCCATCACGACTCGCCTGCCCGGCACAGCCACCGTTGCTCGCAACGGCACTGCAGCTGCAGTCGCAGCCGCACAGGCCGCGGCCGCTGCCGCTGCAGCAGCGGCTGCGGCACACGCACAAGCGCACGCACGAGCACAAGCAGCAGCAGCAGATGCGTCCGAGAGCGACAGCGTGCCCATGGACGAGGGGGATGATGGGACGCTGTTGCTGCGTTCGCCTGCTCTTGCCACCCTCGACCTTGTACAGCTCCACGCACACGCACTTGCTCTCGATCTCACCGACCTCCAAAGTAACATCCATCACTACACCTATCCTTTTTTCGAAACTAATCCCTCTTCTCGTCCAACAGTGCTTTTGGTGCGTCTCATGGCCGAGCACACTCCGAACAATCCTCTTGCTCTTGTTCCTTTTGCCTTTCTCTCCTCTCAACTTTCACCAGTACATACACACACACACACACACACACACACAAGACAAAGACAGACACACACACATACACACACACATATTTTTATACAAACACAATCTCTTTGTCTTTCACTAACTCACTTATTCCTCTCTCTCTCTCTCTCTCTCTCTCTCTCTCTCTCTCTCTCTCTCTCTCTCTCTCTCTCTCTCTCTCTCTCTCTCTTAGGTGTGGAGCGCACTTCGTCGTCGCAACCTGGGAGTGTATGGCTCAGACTGGAAGCGAGTGTGTGTTGCCCTTCTCAAGAAAGACCCGCTCTTTGTCTGTGTGTCCCGCGATCGTTCACTCTGGCAACTTTCAAAGCTCGGCGTAAAACACACAAAAACAGAAAAAAAAGAAAAGAAAAAAAGTCGGACCCGCAAAATAATTCTTCTTTTGTTTTAGCATGAGAAGTACGACGAGTTGATGGGACTGGGGGGCACACTCAGCAGCAGCAGCACAAGCACAGTGGGCGGCAACGGAAGTGCTCCCAGCACCAGTAGCTCACTGGGCCCTTCACCGAACACTCTCCCACCAACTCACACTCCAGAGCCTCCTGCAAGTGCTGTTGCAACCGATCCTTCTCCGCCACCACCGTCGACAACAACTGTCGATGCTGATGTGGCTGTGACTGCGTCGGCTGTTCCCCTAAGCTCTTTCACTGAATCATAGTTTAGATTCTTCCTCTCTCTCTCTGCGTCTTTCTGATAATGCTCTCGTATTCTTCTTTCGTGTTGTTTGTCTGTTTGTGAACATAAAAATGTTGTCTTCTCACCGACTGTAAATGAGACAATAATTAAATGAAAATCTTGAATTTTATGTTACATTTTTGGTTGCTCTGTGTCATTTTGTACCCCTCTGACACATCCTCTCTGTTAGTTGAGGGATCCGCGACAAATGGGGGAGCGACAGTGACATGGGATCTTAACGTCTTCGATGGGAAACTTGTAGTCATATGTGATCTCTTCACCCGACGCAATGGGCCGTCGTGAGTACACAATAATCTTCTTCTGGCCGTCTACGTGGACCACATCCGCTCGACAGTTGGGCTAGAGAAATAAATAAATAAGAAAAGGATAGGTCGAGAGTTTGAGAGAGAGAGAAACAAAGTGATTGAAACAAAAAAAAAAACACATATCAGGGCCTTACATCGCAGCTGTGATTCATGAATCGCGCAATGTTGCCACGCTTGGTCGCATCAATGACGTGCTTGTCGTCTTGGCGAAAGAGGTAGCTGCTGCCAATGCCTTGCTGATCGTAGCGCTCCTCGCGCATGTCGGCAATGTGTGCGCGCACCTGCTCGCCCACATACTCCACGACCATGTCGTTGGCCTCAATGGGGGTCAGCGTAAACAGTCCCCAGTTGTGAATGGGCGACGCATGGAACCGAAGTAGCTTCTGGCGTGACCGCAGCATGGCGGTTGTGTCCCCGCCAAACAATGGCATGTGCTGCGCGCGCTGGTTGGCTCGTGCCGCACGCGACAACGACGCCCCCATCGACTGCTGAGCGTTTTTAGCTAGCGTCGCTGCAGCCACTGCCACGGCTGCCTCGTCATGTGCCGAGCCACCCATGCTCACTACCATTGCTTGCGCTTCCGCCATGAGATGATGCTGCGCTTGCTCAGTCGCACTCGTGCTCTCACCCGTACCGCCTGCCCCTCCCGCTCCACTGCTCGATCCACCGGCTCCGCCACTTCCACTCACGTCGCCAGCCGCCGCGGTTGCCGTGACACCGCCAGCACCCTCGGCAGTGCGTGCTCGCACATCTGCCACCACACCAATCGCGTTGATCCAGCGTCGTCGGGCCTTCTCGTCGTCTGACACCCGATACACGCCTTGGCTGCGGGCACATCCCATTGGGTGGGCCACGTCATCGTCAAAGCCCGACTTGGTCGCCTGCTCCAGCCATGCCTCACTCAATTGAGCATACACCCGCTCGCCCGTGCCCTGGTCGGCCGACGCCGCCTCCCGCTCATTGAGCGCACACGACATTAACCATGCATCCTCCGCATCCAGTAGCACATCCGCATCTTCAAGGGAGCGCAGGTTGGCGTGCACCGTTGCATCGCCCACCACCTTGGGCACTTGAAGACCCGAAAACAGCTCGGGTGCGGTGCGAGCACGCTTTGTTGCAGTGCTATTCCGCGCCGCCTCCTCATTCTTGCGCTTGCTTCCACGCCCCTTTTTGGATGTGGCCGCAACGGCGGGCGTGGCAGACCACTGGTCGTGGACATTGTCGTCCAGTGGCGCCATCGACATGTCATCTTCGTCGTCCGAGCCAGACTGCAGTCGGCGTCTCTTCTTCGGTTGTTTGCGCTTGGCTCGCTCCGCCTCGCGCTTACGATGCTTCTTCGATTTGCTGCCGGCCATGTCGCCAAAGTCGATCCACTGGTCGTCTTCGTCGAGTCCCTGGTCGCGCACCGTTTTGTTGTTCATGGCACGCACGACTGAGCCGACATTGACGTTGTCGTCGTCGTCGTCACTCTCGTCGCTGCTGTCGCTCGTCGCATTGTCACTATCACTGTCGCTCTCGTCGTCCTCGTCGTCGTCATAGTGTCGTCGCTTTGCCTTGGCACGCTCCTTCGGCTGCCGATGCTGCTTCTTCCTACTACTACCGCTGCTGCCACCTTCCTCAGCGTTGTTGCGACTCTTGTCGCGCATCTTCTTGACGGCCGATGTGCGCGCCGCACTCGCTTGCGTCCGAGGCTTACCCCAGCCTCGGCGAGCATCCAGTTCCTCCAACAGCTGCTGATGCATCTTCTGGTCGTTTTCAATGCGTCGCTGTTGCTCTCGCTCCAGACGCTTCAGACGCTCCTCCTCCAGACGTTTCTGCTCCAGCTGGGCCGCCCGCCACGCCACCGAGCCAGGTGGCAGGGACGAGAGGGCAGCGGCAACGGCAGCGGCAGCTGCGGCATCGCTTGCGGTACTCCCTGCCGGCTTGGCCCCGTACCCTTGCCACATGCGCGCCCCCGTGCGCACCACAGGTGCATCACGACACACCTTGATGCGAAAGTCGGTAGACGGCACACTCGCACCAGACGCCTCCTTATCCTTGTCATCGTGTCGCGGCGACCGACGTCGATCACGCTCAGCAAGGTCGCGATCGCGGTCGTAGTGTCGGTCACGATCGCGGTCGTGGTGTCGGTCACGATCACGATCTCGATCATGGTCGCGGCTGCTCCGGTGGGGCATGGTGGACGACGACGACGACGACGACGACGGACGATGGTGGTCCGTTTGACGACGTTCGCGCCAAGAGACAATCTCCGACGTGACTGTCTTTTCAATGACCTTGCGCTGTGCGTCGAGTTTGACAGCACGCAAGAGATCCGCCTTGAGTCGGTCCACAATGGCATCAGTAAGATCCTGTGTCGAGGGCAGCAGCGACGCTTCATCTTCGTCGCTCTCGTTGGCCGAGTCGTCGTCGTCAAGCGTACGCCGCGCACTGCGGTGCGCCTTGGACTCTAGGAAGGGCACTGCCTCGCTATCGGGGTCTATCTCACAGTCGTCAACCAGTGGTGGCGCAGGCGACGGAGCGCGCGACGACGACGGCGAGATGGACATGTCACGTTCGCCGTGAAGAGTGCGCTCGTACTCTTCACGTGCTTCACGCGCCACTCGCTCTTGTTCCTCCTGAATCTCCTTGAGACGACGCTGTTGTTCGCGGTACGCGGCAGCCGCATTGAAGCGCTGCAGCAACACGGGATCGTCGGTCGCCTGTACATCGAGAATGACACCGGCAATGACGGTACTGTCGATAAGGCGCACAGCAACATTGCGTGTGTCTGCGTCGTCAAAGTGTATGCGACATGTGCCGTCCTTTTGGCACACAATGTTCTTGGGGTACACGTGATTCTTGAGACAGTGCTCGGCGACCATAGAGGCACGCACCGTGAGTGGCAGAGGCGATGTGATCTCAACAAGGTAGGGTGGATAGACGGGTCCTTCAACGGGCGGTAGCAACAACAAAGGAGGCGCAAGAGCGCCTGGTCCCCCTGCGGCGGAGGCACCAGTGGTAATGGCTGCGGCAGCTGCAGCGGCTGCAGCGGCTGTGGCAGCAGCTGTGGCAGCAGAGGGCGGTACAAAGGTGAATGGAGATGGATCGGGTTTGGATGCGAGCAGAGTGGATGTGCTCGAGGTGAGAGGCATGGAGGAGGGTGGTGGTGGAGGAGGATGCGCAGCTGAGGCCGGTGGGTGGTCAGGGGGTGGGGGTGGTGGAGGAGGAGTGTCGTCGTTGAGAGCACTGCGTGGAGGAGGGGGCGGCTGTTCAGGTGGCGGTGGTGGTGGGGGTGGCGATGAAGAGGCAGCGGCAAAGTCGGTGCTGTCGAGAATGAGCTCGCCCTCTTCAGGTTCGGGTGGCGGTGGCGGAACATTATGGGCGGACGTCATGCCGTTTCCCCCACTCACAGTGACGGCGGTGGCGGCAGCAGCAGCAGCAGCAATAGCAGTAGCGGTGTTGGCAGCAGCACCAGGAGGGACGAAGACGGGAGGGGCAGCCTTTCGTTTGGGAACTACAGCACGACCATACAGATCGGTGGTGGCCACATCACCAACAGTTGGACGTGCACCAACGCCCACAATGGACTCGCATTCCTTTTCTAGGTCATCAATGGACGCCGAAGGGTCGGAACAAAGTCGTGAAAAGAGCTGGGCGGCCGGGTCAACGCGCACCGTCACGCGGTGACCCATCATCACAGACTGATCGAGTTTCTCGGCGGCGCGACGAGCGTCTCGCGACCGACTGAAGCGAACCAGCGCAATACCGAGTCGTTCGCCGGTGCCTCTGCGCTTCCCCAGCTTGACGCCGCTCGACGAGGAGAGGCTGCCGTGGTCGGAGCACAGGGCGTGGAGGAAATCGGCGGAGATGTCGGGGGCAAGTCCGGTGATGAGCAGCTCCTTCTTGGGCGGCGGACCCATCGAGTGCTCGCTGTACGAGTACACCACAATGCGCAGGTCCAACGGAGCCCGAAGACCAGTCGGCCGGCTTCGTGGATCGTGCGGTACAGCCACCTGGCGAGCGCAGGGGAGCGAGCAAGACGCATCAGAAGCAACTTGTTTTTTTCCTTCTTTTTTTTTTCTCTCTCGGCATGTACCTGTCCGTTGTGGGGCGATACGCCGCGTATTCTAAAGAGCTTTCGAGGGCGTTTGGGCTCGCGAGGGATCTCGGGATCCCACAGCAGCCGGTACGTGTCGCTTGGCTTCGGACGGACCAGCAGTGCTGATTCTGCGACGTCTGTTTGACAGCCGATGGAAAGGGAAAGCTGTCAAAAAAGCAAAGCAGAGAAGACACACACACACATATAATATAAAAAACAAACACAAACAAACACCATCAACTCGCGAGACGACACGGGCAGTACCATCGTCAATGTTGGAAGGGTCTCCCACAGGAGGTTCCGCCATTGCCAAGTCTCAAAGGAGCAAAAATGATTGATTAATAAACAATCATGATCATTATTAAAAATTAAAAAAAAATCAATTATTATTCACCTGTTTCGATATGTCTGCTGTCCAACAGTTGAACCCCAACGCTGAGGTTGCACGTGCGGCTCAAGCGCTCTCGATCAACGTGGGCGCTGCACAGGGTCTGCGAGATGTGCTCAAAACTAACCTGGGTCCCAAAGGCAGCATGAAAATGTAAGTGGGAGCACCCAAGAGGATGCCTCTTGTGTGTGTGTGTGTGTGTGTGTGTGTGTATGATCGCGTGTGCCGGCATGCGGCGCGCACCACCTGATGACTGTTGGCGAGTCATCTTTTGATGTTTTGTTTGAAACGTCCGCTGTTCGTTGCCGCTGACGCCGCCACTCTCTACTGCGACCCATTCCCCCCCTGCACTGGCTGCATGTGCACCCTTCTGGCCGTCGGCATGCTCGCCGTCGCCCCCCATCCACTGGCGCGTCTCACTCAGCCCATTGAAAAAAAGATGACTTTTCCACACGTGTGGAAAATTCCATAGACACTTTCAAGCACGCCGGCGCTTCCGCCTGTCATAATGCTCGTCAACGGCGTCGGAATCCAGCGCGAAAAGGCCCTTTTTTTCGTGTCTTGTTGCGTTGGTTGCCACAGACTTTTTTTTTGACGTTTCTCTGTCGTTTTCGCCCTGTGCGATGCGCTCTGCGTGTATGCGTCGCCCTGGTCGATATTTGGTGGCCATGGAAGACGGGGAGGGGAGAGGGGAGGGAGCACAGCGACTGGGAGGATCACTCGTTCTGATCTACACTGATGATTGGTTTTTTTTTTCTTCTCTCGCTTAGGCTTGTCTCCGGCTCGGGCGATATTAAGATGACAAAGGACGGCAACATTCTTCTGCACGAGATGGTATGTTTGCAATAAGGGACAGTTGATGTGCAATTCCTGTTGCAATTGGGCAGTTGAGTGTCGCACTGGTTTGTGACTGATTCGTTCCTCCGTAGCAAATCCAACACCCTACAGCTTCGTTGATTGCGCGTGCTTCAACCGCTCAAGACGATGTGACGGGCGATGGTACCACATCGAACGTGCTGATCATTGGCGAGCTTTTGAAGCAAGCAGATCGGTTTGTTGCGGAGGGACTTCATCCACGCATTCTCGCCGATGGCTTTGAGATTGCCAAGAAGAAGGCACTTGAGGTTTTGGACGGCGTCAAAGTGAAGATGGACATGGACCGTGAGACACTGCTGAACGTGGCGCGCACGTCGCTGTGCACCAAAGTGCACGCTGAGCTCGCCGACGTGCTGTGCGAAGCAGTCGTTGACTCGCTGCTCACCATCAGATGCGACGGACAGCCCATTGATCTTCACATGGTCGAGGTAACAACCACCGGAGACACCATTAATGATATAATATTATAGTAATTGTTATATTTTATATTATATAATACATTTTTGTATCTATATATATGAGGGAAAGAGAGAGCGAGAGAGAAAATACTCTGTTTGAAAGACCATTCTTATTGTATTGGTTTGTGTAGAAAATGGAGATCAAGCGCAAGAGCGACGTGGACTCGCGGCTGGTGCGCGGTTTGGTGCTGGACCACGGCGCACGCCACCCCGACATGCCCAAGCGCTTGACGGACTGCCTCGTCCTCACATGCAATGTCTCCCTTGAATACGAGAAGAGGTTGGCACAAGCACGCTCTCTATTCTTTCTCTCTAAACGTTTGCTCATGCTTTGTTTTACTTTGTAGCGAGGTCAATGCGAGCTTCACTTATGCATCTGCGGCCGAACGAGAGAAGTTTATCGAGGCCGAGCGCAAGTTTACGGACGACAAAGTGCGACAGCTGATTGATTTCAAGCGGACGGTTTGTGCGATCGCGGGCAATGAGAACAAGTCGTTTGTGGTCATCAACCAGAAGGGCATTGACCCAATGTCGCTTGATATGCTTGCAAAGGAGAACATTCTGGCGCTCCGCCGTGCCAAGCGCCGCAACATGGAACGGTATAACTTGTCATCATGCAGTTTTTTTTTTTTTTTATTTTTTTTTATTATGTTTATTTTGTCATTTTTTCTCACTCGTTCGCTCTGTATATTTTTTTAAACCCCCCCTCCCCCTGTTTTCAGTTTGACTCTGGCGTGTGGTGGCGAGGCAGTCAACTCGTTCGACGAGCTCAAGCCGGAGATGCTGGGCTGGGCAGGTCTGGTGTACGAGACAGTGGTGGGCGAAGACAAGTTCACGTTTGTCGAGGACGTCAAGAACCCCAAGTCAGTCACCATCCTCATGCAAGGTAGCGCATCGCGTTTCGTTCTGCCGCTCATTGCGCCACTCACACTTGTATGTATTGTAGGACCCAACAAGTACACTCTGACGCTGATCAAGGACGCCATCCACGATGGCCTTCGTGCCGTCGTCAATGCTATTGAGGATGGCCACCTTGTTCCCGGCGGCGGTGCCTTTGAGATTGCCGCTCACGCCGAGCTCATGAAGGCCAAGGATTCCGTCAAGGGCCGTGCCAAGCTTGGTGTTCAGGCGTTCGCCGATGCCCTTCTCATCATTCCTAAGGTAAGCGCGTCGTGACACAAACAAGACGAACGGCCCTTTCCTTCTTATCGATTCTGCCCTTGTTTCGTGCAGGTTCTTGCTCAAAACAGCGGCTTCGACTCGCAAGACACGATTGTGGCGCTGCTGGAGGCGTACCAGGAGGGAAACCTTGTGGGTCTGGACATTGACACAGGCGAGGCCATGTCCCCCGCCGATACGGGTGTGTGGGACAACTATCGCGTCAAGCGTCAGATTCTCCACTCTGCCACCGTGATTGCCAGCAACCTCCTCAACGTCGATGAGATTCTGCGCGCCGGCCGTTCTTCCCTCAAAGAATAATAAAAAAAAATCGGTTTCTTCTTGTTGATAATCTATTCAGTATTCAATATTCATTCAAAAAATTATTGTTGTATCCGAATCGGGTTGACACTTTTCGTATATCCGACGCATGCAGGACGAGGCGAACCAGAGGAAGACGCAGCCAGTGTACGATGCGCTTGACAATGGCGATCCGAAACTCGTAAGACCATCCAGGGCACCTCCATCACTGCTTTGCTGCCGCGGTGGGATTGGTGGGACGCCTGTGCATCCTGGCGTGCAATGGGCGCGTCGTGGACCGTGTGGATTGTTTGGTATTTTGGTGCTGTTGCTCATCACACATTTGCACGTTGCTCTCCTCAGGCGCTGTCTCTGGCCGACAAGCTGCTGAAGAAGAGCACACCCGGCGACTTCACGCATCGCGTCAAGGTACGTATCATGTGAACGCAGAGAGAGAGAGAGAGAGAGAGAGAGAGAGAGAGAGAGAGAGAGAGAGAGAGAGAGAGAGAGAGAGAGAGAGAGAGAGAGAGAGAGACAGAGAGAGAGAGAGAGAGAG
>CALSCP010000307.1:32407-49847 GCA_943704425.1 Ministeria vibrans ATCC 50519 | reverse complement strand
TTTTTTTTTTTTTTTTTTTTTTTTTTTTTTTTTTTTTTTTTTTTTTTCCCGGTGATGTGCTCACTATTTCATCGTGTTACTTGTACATGTATGTGTTTAGGGAAAGTTGGTTCAGCCGGCGAAACTGAAGAATGAGCTTGAAGCGGATTTTCTTGAAAAAGCGGAAAAATGGGAAGAAGCTGTAAGTGCAGAGGAAGCACAACCCTCGACCAAACACACATCTTTTTGTGAATCTTTTCGTCTCAAAATTGACTTGTAACTGTTTTCAGCTTGAGAAGCGCATTTTGTTGGTTGAGAGCGATGGAAACAACTGGAGCTACTGGACACAACTGTTCGCATTGGAGAAGCGCGAAGAACTGTCTGAAGTGAGTCGCACACGGGTGGGCACTCTGTTGCGCACCATGGTCGAGCGGGAGAGCGCAAAGGGTACCACATATCTATTCTCTCTTTACTTTGGTTTTTTCTCTCTCTCTCTCTCTCTCTCTTGTGCTGACGGTATGGCGGGGGTTGTGTTGTAGAGCGACCTGAACGCGGGGTATTTTTGGCGGAGCTGGAGGAGTGTATTGGGGGAGGGGAGGAGCGCATCGAGGCGCTGATGGATCTGCTTGTCGCCTATGTCAAGCGGTTCTCTTCGAAGCTGTCGTGTTTTATTGACATTCGAAGCGCACTGCACCGTATTCCGGTGGCCCATCGCGACGGACTGTACGCGCGACTAAAGGAGACACACGAGCAAGGGGCGGCGCTGGCGGATGTGGCTGGATACCAGCGGATGATTACGGTGGAGAAGTGTCGGCGGTGTCTGGGACTCGAGGGTCGTGTGAGTGCGCTGGTGGAGACGTATCGGCTGGGCCTGCCGTTGGGCAATGCCTTTGACGCGCGCGAGCGACAGGTGACGGATGATGTGCTGTTGATGGCAGTGCAGCAGTTGGTGGACGAGCATGCATTGAAGGTGCAACGGGAGACGCTTGAGGAAGTCGACAGTGCCGCTGCGAGTAATAAGATGGTCGTGGTGCGCGAAGGGTCGTCGGCTGAGCTGCTCAGTGCGATGGTGCTCTTGCGGGAGGGCCTGTCACACAGCAAGCACAACTTCCAGTTTGCTCTGCTGCACATGCGTCTTCTCGCGCTGCTTGGCGCTGTCCAGCCTGCTCTCGACGTGTATCATCAGTTGGAGGTGAAGCACATTCAGCTTGACTCAATCAGGTAAAGTAGAGAAGAGAATGAAGAAACACTAATTATTATTGTACATATTGTGGACACAGTTTCCTGTTCTGTGACTTTGCCTTGCGCGGAGGATACTACGAGCTCGGCCTGAGCGAGACGGACCGTGTTTTGGATTTTTTCGTGCACAGCACGCGCGACATTGTTGAGCGGGGTATCATCCGCGCCCACTCCGAGGGCTCCTTCTCCAAACTGACCGATTTCTACCGCTTCCGCGACCGAAACGGCGCGTCTGTGTCGCGTGCCCTGGCTAACATTGACGAGTGTGTGCTGCGTCTGCTCCAGCCCCAGACAGAGCCCTCTCACACGGCCCTGCGTGAGTATTTGTGTGCGTCGAGCCTTCTCGCCGATCCCGTGCACGCCACAGACGCCTACTTCGCCGCGCTCATTGACAACCGCGACCAGTCTGTGGCAGACTCTTTTGAGCCGGTCGCTTCTCATGTTTTTCCGCACCATCTTGCAGTCCGTCTTGAGGTGATACATAGTCGCACTTATACAAGCACAGAACACACTACGCTTAGCACCTTTTGTTTCTTTTTATATCTCACTTTCTTTTTGTTTTTTTTTGTCTCCTCTTTATCAATTTGTATCTTTCGCCTCTTTTTTACTTATCACGAATTTGTTTCTTTGTCCAGGCGAAACTTCTGTTTGCTCAGACACGCACTGCTGCACTTCGCTGTGCGGCAGTGTGTGCAAACCCACTTTACGATGCGACAGGGCTCAGCGAGGCCAAGACACACCTTGAGACGCTTATGGAGCGCCTGCGGACGCACGAGAAAGACGCCACGACACACACTATTGCGGCACATCGGCTGGTCTCATTGGAGGACCCGACAGCGGTCTACCTGCGACTCTGGTCGTGTGTGCTGCTTCCGATCGTCTCTGCAGTGCAGCTGCTGATGGACATGACACAAACAACAGATGACCATGGCGAATGGTCCGTCGAACGCGCCGAAGCGCCAGTGCCGCCGTCCCTCAATGGACCACTCGAGCAGTTTGATGTGCTTGTTGCCGGTGCGCGCACGTCGCTTGTGACTCTCTGGGAGTCGGTCTCGCGTGCTTTTGTGCGTGCCCTTGACGTCTCAGTCGATCCCCACTCGCGCGTGCTCCCGAACCTAGGCGCACCATTGACCGTCATTTCAGCGTCTTTTGAGGTAAGCAACAAAACGAAGAGCCACTTGATTTTAAACTCATATGTACATTTCTTTGCTTGTGTATGTGTGTGTGTGTGTGTGTGTGTGTGTGTGTGTGTGTGTGTGTGTGTGTGTGTGTGTGTGTGTGTGTGTATCAGGTGTCTGCACTTTGCTTCACTCTCGTGTCGACTGTCTGCAGAGAATCACTGTTTCCTGCCACACTGGGACGAAAGCCTCGCAAGCGCATCATGGCCGGGCAGACGGTAAATTCCCGAGATTAGTCTATGCGTCTCGATGTATTATTTTTTAACCCTTTTTTTTTTTAAGGGTTCCAAATTATATGGACCGTTGAACGAGTTTAAGAGTGACTGCGGCAATGCGTTTGGGGCACTTGTAAGTGCACTTGGTAGCGCAAGTGAACAGTTGGATTTGGAAGTGGACGCAAATACACTCTCGGATCTACTCAACGGACTCACAGTGAGCGACGAGTCACTCAAAGAGACACAGGTACAAAAACAAATAATATCATATCATCAGGACTGATACGAGTATGATGGAAACAGGCGAGCCTGACTGGGGAGATTGGAGCGAGTGTGCGTGGGGCGCAGAGTGCCGCCATGCGGTCGACTCTGCGCGTGGCCACGACCCTTTCGGAGGTGTTGGATGCGTTCCGAGTTTTTTGACGCATTTGAATTGCATACACACAACAACACACACTTTTTTTCTTTTCTTTTTTCTCTCTCTGCTGTCATTGTATTTTTGACCAGCCCTGTGTATTTTTTGATGTGTATTTCGTCACTATTTTGGAGTTGTCGATGAGGAAGACTCATTAGCGCCTGATCGGAGGGACTTGAGCAGACTGTGAGCTTCTCGTATCCGACTGAACTGGAGGCAGTTGTGCACGACAATGCCAGATGCAACAAAGGACTCAACGGAGGGCACGGAGAGGTCGTAGACGGGAAGGCACTGGCCGATGTCGCGGACGGATTCGACGGCAAGAGAGAGAGTGGAGGGAGAGGACTGGGGGTGGGAGAATGTGGGGAGAGTGGTGGAGAGGAAGGCGGCGGGGGTGAGGGGAAGGTCGGGGGAGCGGGTGAGGGTGCGCTGGTAGGCAATGGCAATAGACAGGGTGTGCCAGTGTGCAAGACAGTAGCGTAGTCCGATGGAGTGGAGAAATGTGTGCGTGTCGACGATGGAGAGGAAGGTAGGCGTGTCACTTCGCGACGATGGTGTAGGTTGGTTGTGCGACTGCACCGTGACGCCACACCGCGCAAATAGATTGACAAGGGTCGTGGATGCAACGGTGCGCGGAAGGGGAACGAGCACTGTGGTTTGGTCATTAAGGAACCCAGTTGGTGTGAGGGTAGGGACAAGAGCAATGCGGCCACAGAGAGCGGCAAGGAACTCACGGACAACGGGCAAGGGACAGGCGGTGTCGCTGAGTAGCGAGAAGAGGGACGCGGTAGAGAGGGCAGGCTGCCATGCGTTACGGGTGTCGCTGTGAGCGATGGTGTTGCTGCTGTCGCTCACAAGAGCGCGATCGGCTTCGAGGCAAGCCCGATCGATAGTGGACCGGAGAATCGATACATCGTCGATATCGGCACCGAGGAGACGCGCAAGAGCAAGACAGCGCTCTCGGTGTTGATGTCGATGCTGTTGAGGGTGCAGCTGTGATTGATGGTGCACGGCCTTGCCGGTGGGAAGGTGACCGTTGAAGTCAAATGCAAGGTAATCGGCAGTGTCGGAATCGGGATCGTCACAAGGCGCCTCGAGTCCGACGCGAATGCGCGTTCCCGGCTGAAGCGCACCGGCGGGACACCACTGATCAGCACCACTGAGCAAAACACGGTGGTCAGGAGTGCAGCGAAGAAGACGGCCGTCCTGGAGAGTGAGCTCAATCACACGCCGCACTCCGCGGTCCATCCACTGCGACACCTGTGCACCCAACAGGACACGCGCAGGGTTACGTGAACACCCCAAGACACTCGGTAGACAAAGAGTGCTGGAATGCACCGCAGAGTCAATGGGCCGCGCAAGACCACAAGCGTACGTCACAGGAGTGCCCTGCGCAATGCAAAAAGTCTCGACTTCGGGACTCAGGTCCTGCACGCGAATGATCTTGTGCAGAATGAGCGACGCAAGAAACACACACACCTACAGACGCAGTGAGAACGAGTAAGCCACGAAAGAGTGTAGATATTGTGCGTACAAGTTTGACTTTGCGAGCCTGTCGGACTTTGTCATCGGTGGATTCACAGTGGGCAATGCAGTTTGTGATGTAGAAATGAAGCAGTTCGGGAGGAAGCTCGACGCGCTGGGTGAGACCACTGACAACCTCCATGGACTGCAGTGTGGGCTCCATGTTCACCAGTGCACTGAAGAACCTGAGAAGCAGAGAGAAAGAGAGAGAGTGAGTGAGTGAGTGAGCGTGAGTGAGTGGGAACAATAGTTGCGCGAGTGAACATGAGGGAGGAGAAAAAGAGCATGAGTGTGTGAAGAGAACATCATACTATAATAATTAATATGTATATGCATATGCAAAGGACAGAATGAATCAAGTGGCCTGAACGAAACAAGAATTATTACTCGGTCATTTGCTGGCGGGAGATAAGGTGAAGAAGAATCTCAAGGGCGACCATTCGATTGAGCTGGACGAGAGAGGGCAGATTGGCTGGTGTAAGGCCAATGTGATAGACGAGGGCCGGGTTGCGGTCGAGTTCGGCCAGCACTTGGCTCTGCTGAGCTGGCGAGAGGGGGGTCTTGAAAGCCTTTTCCATGGTCAGAAGAGTTTGAGCGGTGTTTGGATCGGAGCTGTCGAGGCACATGGTGGAGTCCCACTGAATGGCATGATTGACGGCGGGCACATGCAGCCAGGGCATCTCGTCTTGCTCACACGGGTAGAGCGAGGGCACTGGCCGGATCATGGGGGGAGGAGCTGACGAGTAGAGAACGCGTGTGTCGCAGAGGAGGCTTGACGCATCCTTGGCGAGCGTCGCTGCTGCGTCCAAAGTGTACGATGTGCCCTGTGCCGGTGTTGGTGTCGCAACGACCGTGTACAGATCGCGTGAGCATGAGAGAGGGAGCTTGGCCGTTTGAGCATGCACAAGCGCGACAATCGCATCGAATTGAGAGGGGAGCGCAATGGGAAGCTGAGCGCCCATGACACAAATCTGCACAGTGATACAGAAAAAAAAAAGATGAATGTGATTGTGATGGAAGAGAGAGACGAAATGAGGGCGAGCGATGAGCTGGATACCTCGGCAGGGGTGAGATCGAGGACGGAGGAGTGAAGGCGGAGGGCAGGCTGGGGCGGAAAGCGGATGAGATCAAGCAGACGAATGACCATGAAGGATTCGCCGGTGCCCAGCAGACTGGGCGACAGACGCGCAGCCATGGCGACGACGACGGCCAGGAAGGGGTTGCTCTGCATGGGCACGTCGCTGTACGCATGGTACAGCAGGAAGAGCGACACAAGGCGCTCTCCGTCGCCACTGAGGATGTCCTTTTCCTCAAGCAACACGCTCTGGTGAAAAACGATCGTTAGCGCGACGAGCAAAGTCACACATAATACTATATATAATGTATATTATGTATATAATGCACACACACACACAGAGAGAGACAGACAGACAGACAGACAGACAGACAGACAGACGTGGGGACTGTTTGTTGCGCTCGTTTCCGCACCAATGCACAACAGAGACGAAAGTGATCTGAGCGAGAAAAGGTTTTGTCGAACAACTGAGAAATCTCTTCCAGCTTGCTTCCCGGCGACGATAGTAGCGGCAGCAATGCCTGGAGCTCCTTGGGAGAGACACTCATCTCAAAAAAAAAAGTTAAACTTTTTTTACAATAATTAAATCACACATCCTTCTCATTTCCGAGAGATCCCATTTAACAAAAATTGAAACAATCATATTTTTCTTAATTGTCATTCCGATGGCACGTCTGAACGGCCGATGGATAATCCTCGCGCTGCTGCTTGTGTCATTGCTCTACTTTGCCTTCGTGGAGCAGGGGAGGGGTGGCGAGCAGGCGAGAAGGTTTGACACTGTGGTTTGTATTGGTGAGTGCATGACCCGTTCTCTGGTTGCAGGGGGCGAGCACGCGAGCACGCGCGCCTGACCATCCGGTAAGAGACCCTTGTTGAATGTGTTGGACCGACCTAAATTGGGCGCGCGCCGCATAAGTGTCACTCTATGGTACTTACGACAGTTGTAATTCTGATGTATAGAGTTCCAGAGCTCCATTCCAATCCAGCTCGAAAAGTACCGTTTGAAAATGGTCCAGTCACCGAGGACGACGATGGAGAAGGTGGAAAAGCAAGCGGTGCTGACGATGAGGACGACAGCGACGACGAGCAACTGCCGGCGATGGCCAAAACAATCGAGTACGCATCCCTCATGATTGTTGTGTGACTGTGACACTTACTCGATTTGTCCTTGGCGGTATTTAGCAAACCCGCACCACCCAATCCCGCGGCTGCGCAGGACAAGGATGCAGATGATGACACGCCAGTGATGGTGTTTGCAATCATGTCGGCGCATCGGCAAGTGCCAACGGTGCAAGATCTGCTCAAGCATCTCATTGAGGAGATTGGCGAGGACCAACGCAAAAAGTTCCCTGTTCTCGTCTCTCAGAGCGCATCGTTTGTCGACGACACACCAGCAAAGACATTTGGTATTCCCATTTGGCGTCCCACCGACCTGAGCATCTACAGCAAGGCAGACGAGGCGGCAGCAAACCGCGTCCTGAACGGCCACGACCCACCGGACCGAGTGCGCTGGCGTACAACCCAAGTTATCGACTACATTGTAAGTGACTTCCATCTCTCTCTCTCTCTCTCTCTCTCTCTCTCTCTCTCTCTCTCTCTCTCTCTCTCTCTCTCTCTCTCTCTCTCTCTCTCTCTCTCTCTCTCTCTCTATTTCTCTCACTCACTCACTCACACTCACGTTTTTTTCTCTCTGTCTCTTTTAGCTTCTTCTGGAGCGACTTCTAAGCGCACCCGAGTACGCCAAGGCGCGCTACTTTGCGATTCTCGAGGACGACATAATGCCGGCGCGGCAGGTCGCCAACAAAATGGTGGATTTTATCGAGAAGACGCTCCCGCATGCGCGCTCAGAGTCAGCGGCCGTTGCGGGTTTCTACACGTTCTATTCGGGTGTCGAATACAGCAAAGAGACGACAGTACTACCGCTGTACACTGAGAGCGACGGTGACTGCAAGTGCGGTGCGGTTGCCAATGTGTTCCCGCGTGAACGAGTCGCCGAGTACGCTGCATATCTACGCCAGCACATGCAACAGTGGCCCGTCGACTTTCAGATTCCGTTCTACACGCGCGACGCAAAGCTGCGGGCCTTTGAGTGTCTGCCCAACCTGTTTCAGCATATGGGTGCGCAGAGTACCTTCACGGGTAACCGCGGTCGCGACAAGTTCAAGTCGTTTTCGTATGTGTACGATGAGCCTACAAGTGTACTTATGGCGCGCTATCCACCCGATGCCAACGGCTACCACGGCTGCTTTAACGACCGCCTTGGCTTCGCGCGCGACCTCTCCGGGTTTGCGCGCTCCAATGTGCACTCTGTGCGCGAGTGCTGTGCCTTTTGTCCTGCGCGGCTGTTTCGCTTCTGTGCGCTGAGCATGGCAGGCGGGCACTGCTCGTGCAGCAATGACTTTGGGCGTTACGGGCGCACGAGCGACACTGCGCGCTGCTCGAGTGCGTGTCCAGGGGGTGCGCGTGAGATGCACTGCGGTGGCAGTGGCGACTCACCTGACACTGTCACATCTGCCGTCTACTCTGTAGACCTCGTCCACTAATTCGTTTGTGTGTGCGTGCGTATATATATATATATATATGATTTCATGATGTGTGACAATGTTTCACTCAGAATTCATTATATTATTCATTTTGGTGTATAAGAGTACAAGTGAGAAATCATTTGACTAAACAAGTGTGTTGTGCAAGATAAATGTGCGTGACTATTCTGTTACTTCGATGAGCCTGTAAAGAGGTTTCCAGTGAGGACACGAGCGTCAAGAAACCACTGAACGCCACGGCCAGTGGTGGACGAGAAGAGAGAGGGCACGAGAGAAGCGTCGACGAGGCCGTTGACGCCGCCCCACGAGAGTCCCAGCGTAATGATGTCTGCGTGACGGTTGCATGCCCCTACATATCGAACCCGTCCGAGAAAAAAACAGAGGAAGAGAAGAAAGAGAGAGAGAAAGAGAGGGAGGTAAGTGTGCGAAAGAAAGGCGAAAGAAAGAAACAGCGTCTGTCGTGCATGTATGAGTCTTTATGGTGTTTGAGTGAGTGAGTGAGAAAAAAAAAGACTCGTGTCGATAAAGTACCGGCAATGAGTCGATAGGCGTGCGTGTCGAGCGAAGCCTCTTGCAGGTATATGCCCACATCGGGCGGGTGCAGGGCCGATGGGTTCGCATTGGACCAAGAGCGCAGTGCGGCGGAGAGTGCAGCAATTACAGGGGTGTTGAGGGAGTAGCGCTCAACGAAAATGGATGAGCGCGCGGACGAGGCGGAGGTCGCGGTGGAAGCAGTGGAGACGTCGGAGAGAGTGCTGCTATCGGTGGTGGTGACAGTAACGTCAGCGTTGGTCGTGGTTGCTGTCTGTGACTGCACCGACGAAGTAATGCTCATATTGTCCAGCTCGAGTCCATAACGCTCCTCCTGCTCCTCCTCCTCCTCCTCCTCCTCCTCCTGCTCTCCATCGTCATCGCCATACACATCGCTCGACTGGTCTCCGCTGCGCCTGCGTCGCCTCCGACCCCCGCTGCTGCTGCTGCCGCCACCAGTCAGCGCCCCCATGAGCTTCACTAGCACCCGCCCCACTCCCAGCGGCTCCTTGATCAGTGACGCCCCATTGAAGAAGACCGCGTCTCCCACCCACTCTCCTCGCTTCAGCGCACGCACTGCCTCGTTTGCAAAGTGGAACACTCGACACCGTCGTGTGCCCTCGCGCGGCGTTATACGCCGCAGCTGTGCGCTTTTAAACCATGAGATGAGGCGCACTTGGATTCCATGTGCCGAGAGTTCGCTCTGAAGTTCGTCGATTTGTCTACGCAAACAGGAAAAAGGGTAAAGAATTAGTACAATTCGGAGGGAGAGGGGGAGGAGAAGAATGGTACATACTCTGGCTGTGCTTGCTTGACATCAAAGCCCACACGGAAGCGATCGCCAGGAAAGGTCTCGGCGTGCAGCTGAACAGCCTCATCCATGGAGAACTGTGTCGGCGGCACCGTGCGATCGGTGCCCAGCAGCAACGCACGCGCGTACACATCCATCCATGCGGGCGGAGACAGTCCGCCGCCATCGATGAAGGACAGTTTGCTGACAACGTTGATCATGTCGCGCCCAACGTATGCCATGGAGGCGTTGATGAAATTTCCGTGTGCAATGATGGTCGTTCTACACACACACACACATACACACAAATCCACATTACATACACATGTGTAGTATTCCGTTTCTTTTGTACAAAACAAAACAAACGTACTGTGCAATTGTGTATCGTGAGGTGGGATCGAGTCGTCGAGGGATGAAAATATCCCATTCAAAGGCCTACACAAAGCCAAGCGGGAGTGAGGGCGGAGAGGGAGTCTCTCGCTTCATACCGGTAGCTCTTCGTCGTGCGTTTGTCGCCGGTTCCACTGCGAGAGGGCCACAAAGGCGGCCATGACAGGGTTGTTTTCAAAGGCTTGGAACAGCTAGATGGGCAGAGGAGGGGCGGCAAAGAGCAGTTATGAGTTGCGATGGAAATGTGCGTGTTTGCGCGGTGTACCTTGTTGATGGGAGGAACACTCTCAGGGCACAGGTGCCCGTGGATGTCTTCGTAGACCTGGAAGAATGCATGCATGTGCATGTGTGCGTGAGTGGGTGAGTGAGTGAGTGAGTGAGTGAGTGAGTGTGGGTGAAAGAAAGGTGACGAATGAAAACGACTTGTGAATGGGATAAGGGTTCGTGCAAACGCACAGGGAGCCAGCGGGGACACGCCGGGGCAGGGTGCAAGACGTGTGCGGCATGGGGGGAGGGGGGGTACCGCAGGCATGAGCTGTTCCAGGATGTCCAGCCAGAGACGGTCGCGCAGCAGTGCCCCGGCCGACGCACTCCCTGCACCGTGGAACAGAGGGTGCCGGTGCACGCGGAGGCATTCCTCCATGACCAGCCAAGGGTAATCGTCAATCAAACAAGAACAAAGTAAAAATTGTGAAATATCAAATAAGAGAAAATCGAGAGCTGCAGTTAATGTTAAAACAAAACTAAATTCAAAACAAAGAGCAGCACAAAACTTCCGCCGTACACTCACTAGACTTCAAGACGAGAATGTCCCGAAAGAAGCCCATAGAATATGATATTATTGAATAGTGACTATTGTAAATTGTTGATGTACAAGTCGTTTGTTTACAAAATGAATCGTGTCAGTCCTCATTCGAAAGGATACGTTCAGGGCTTGGAAAGGGCGCATCGGGACTTGTACGAAAGGACCAAAGGCGATACACCTCGTCGCTCTGGTGGCGCCACTTGCGAGTCTCCAAGTGCTCAGTGAATCGTCCGGGAACCAGCGCACTCTCCACGATGAAACCCTCTTGTTTCATACGCTCCACAAACGCCGACACACCCTAAACAACCCCAAATAGACAAACACACGGTATGGTTGTTTTGCTCCTGGTAATCCTCGGATTAAAATGTGGCCTTACGTCTCGATCTTGGGACAGAAGATGGTAAAAAATGCCATCGGGGCTGAGAAAGCGAGAGATGGTGCGCACAAGAGAGTCAATGGCCAGGAGTGAGTAGATGAGCTCGGCACCAAGGATAACAGAGGCAGAGTGGGGGGCAAGGGTGATGTTGGGAGGGGCACTGAGATGGCACGCGTCAGACTCGTAGCAGTCGCAGCGAAAGCGACTATGCTGTACTTCGCCAAGTGTGTGGCCACTGTGCAGAAGACGTATGTGAGAAAACATGATACACAATGTATGTGTGTCAGGAGGAGCAAGGAGGGAGTACCTGTGACATGAGGTGGCACAGGGAACGCAGCAACCGCAGTCGGGGTCTGACGGGAAGCAGGTTGCACAGTGCTGCCACGGCTGGCTGCTGGTGCGCGTTGACTGGGCGACTGCTGTACATGCGACTTGTCGTGTCGTCGTTGCATCGCCATCGCCCTCTTCGCCTACACGATCCCAGTCGAGTGGCCCGACGCGTATTACCGAGGCAATGTGTTTCCGAAAGGGCACTGAATCGACGCTGGACGGATAGCTGACGGCATCGTCGTCGCTGTCGCTGCCACTGTCGCAATCAGAGTCGTCGTTGCGCGAGTTGAGTGCAACATTGTACTCTAGGTTCTCCACCACTTTGACAATGTAGTCGGTGAGCACGACGGACTCGGCAAAGCGCGCACACACCAGGCCGGTAAGGCCGCAGCCACTGCCCAGCTCAAGCACACGGGCCCCGCGAAACACCTGCGCGTTCTCATACACAATGCGCGTCAGCACCACTCCCCCGTCCCACATGGCGCAACCCAACGCCTGCGCGCGAACAGAGAGTGTCAACGAATATATTTTTGCATGGAATCGCTTTTCGTACACCATCGGCCAACGAGAGTTCTCGGATGTACACTGCGTGTCTCGGCAGCAACCCTCCACCAAGGTGGAACACTCGCCGCTGGTGCTTCCGCGCCAGAGAGACCGACGCCCAATCAATGCCTGTTGCGCCATTTCTGAAGGGTGAGTGTGTGTGTGTGGTTGGGTGTGTGTGTCAGCGTCACAGGTACACGCTCGCAAACGATCGCGACATTCCCATACTTTGGCCGATTGTGAAGCATTTCCTGTCTACAAGTGAAAATAAAAAACTATTCAACTCAAAAAAGTGAAGAAAAAAAACGTGAAAATCAAGATCAAGTAAACGGTTCAATATAATACAATGAAGAGTTATACAATGCTTCCGCCATAGGCTAGCCGGTAGTCCCAAGAAGTGAAGAAGATGTAGCACCCATATACCCACCTATACGCTTTCGCAGCAAGCGTACGAAGATTCAAAAAATATAGAAGAAGAAGACAATTCAATCACAAACGAAAAGCGACAACACAAACAGCTCAGAACCACTTTCTAAGATTATATAATTATCTATAATTTCCTGTCTATTTTTTTTATTGATCTTGTTTGTGTTTATGTTTCTCACTCACATTATCACTTCGCCCGGCTAACGGCACGCACACGCGCCACACAAATTTCGAATCTGCATCATGGAAGCAATGAGCTCCCAGGAGTCCTGGGCGACGTTGTAGCGCTCGACAGAGTTGAGACAGGCCTTGCCGTCGTAACCACCAAAAAGGTAAATTTCCCCGTTGGTCACGCAGACGGCAGAGCCACTGCGACACACATTGGTCGGTGCCACCATGGTCCAGGTATTGAGACGCGGGTCGTAGCGCTCAACGGTGGCCACCGAGTCGCCGTTGCCGGTGACGCCGCCAATGGCATACAGGAAGCCATCGACGACGGCGGCCGCCGAGTAGGCACGACGCACCAGCATCGACCGCATATCTTCCCAGCGGCTCGTGCGCGGATTGTACCGCTGTACCACGTCCAAGGCCGAGTCAGTGTTGTCCTCACCGCCAATGACATAGACAAAGCCATCGAGTGCCGCTGCGGCGCAGTTACATCGCTCCTTGCCCAGGTCGGCAATGGCCGTCCAGGTGTTCTCCTGCGGCGAGTACACCTCGCCTGTCGTCACAAAGCGCCCATCATTTGTCTCCCCACCAACGACATACAGCAGACCATCGAGCACGGCGGATGCACACGAGTGCCGCCGCACCAGCATTGGCCGTACCTCAGCCCACTCCGCTGCGCCACTGCCGCCCAGCGATAGTTTCTCCACCGAGCTGAGGTATTCCTTGCCGTTGTGGCCCCCAAACGCATACACATCGCGCCCAATGGCCGCAGCACGACACCCATGCCGTGCCGTCTTTAGCGACGCCACACGCTCCCACGTACCAATGAGTGGATTCAAACGCTCCACCGTCGCAAAGTTGCTGTCGGTGTCGTCTTCGCCGCCCAACACATAGACCCACTGGTACTGATACATGCGACGGATGGTGCGCGGCGAGGCCAGGTCGTGGTTCCACCGCCCGCAGTCGTGGTAGCGGTAGGCCTCAAGCAGAAGGTCCTTGGCAATGGGACAGTCCATGAAGGTGGACGAGCGCTCGACGAGCGTGAGAAACTTTGAGCGCATCAGTGGGAAGCGCAACAGGGGCAACAATTGATCGAGATCGTTGAGGCGCGCACCCGGTAGCACCGGACAGTTAGAGTCATTGAATTGGTACTGCTGCTGCTGCTGCTGTTGCTGCTGTTGTTGTTGTTGCTGTTGTTGTTGTTGTAACTGGTCCTGCTGGGTGTTGTTTTTGCATGCGTTACTGCCGGCAACGGGAACATCGTCGTCCGCCTCGACTGATGCTGGCTCGGCTGCAGAAGCTAGCAATGCTGCCGTTGAGGTTGAAGCTGTACTTGGGCTAAAAGAGGTGTGAGTGTTGAGAGCCGAGGAGCGAGTGAGGAGAGCCGGCTTGGTGGGCGTCATAAAGGCGGGTCGGTCGAAAATGGGCGCTTCAAGGAGGCGTTCGACATTGAGGTCGGGACCAGCAGCCTGGTGAAGTGCGTTGACGTTGGAGACGGCACTGACGGCCAAGGCGGCAGCCGACGGAATGGGTTCTCCCGAGGCGGTGGTGTCATGGAAGCGTGCCCAGGCGACAAGGGCGAGGAAGACGCACTCTTCGTCTGCATCGAGCTGGTCACTGCGCAACAGCGAGTCGAGACGCTCTGCGTCCATGTAGAAGAAGGACTCGTGCACGATGAGGTCACCAAACAGTTCCAAGGCCTTCTCCTGGCACATTTTGACGAGCGAGGTCATGCCGGTGGACTCGGCAATGGACCAGACGGTGTTGCAGTTGGCGATGCAGAGGTGGCGCGCCAGGTACTGTCCGCACAGGTCGCGCAGCGGCAGCACAACGTACCGGTCCGCGGCGGCAAGCACTTCAGCAACCGTCTCGGAGTTGACGTCGCACGCACCGGTGTACATGAAGCGCAGGAGGCTGTGGAACGTGGCGGCAGTCAAGTCGTTGAGTTCAAGCGACGTTTTCTGAGAATCTTCAAAGTCGCCTGTGAACGACTTTTGGAAGTATTCGCTTGCGCCGGCCAACACGATGCGATGGCACAAGAAATTCTGTCCCTCGACCACAACGGTCACGTCGCAGAGCTGACCCTTTTCGCGCAGACGAAACTGCAGCGAACCGCGATCGGGCATCCATTCGGCGTCTGCCAGCTCCTCCTGCGCCTCCGCCTCGCCCCCACACGTTGCCGAGTACGCACGTGTTGCCCGCGAGCCCAAACGACGTCGTTTCCGCGTTGACATTTCTTCTTTCTTTGAGACTTGTCAAAAATATGAAGGAAAAAAAAAAAGAGTGAAACGACGTTTTCAAATATGTCACTGATCAATTTGTCTTACACGCACCATTTTCTCATCGTTTATTGGGCCTAGTGTCTATTGAAGACTGATTCTAGGGAGGATCTTGGCTTTGCAGGGACAACCGTTGACGTCGCTTCGCTGTGCCATGATGCTGTGGAGGAGACATGTGAGTGTGAACTTGAAACGTCTGCTGACAACCTCTGTCGTTCGAATGCACTCCGCATCATCGGTAAGGCACTGTCCATTCTGGTGAGAACAAGCGGGTCAGCTTTCTCTTTGCAACAGGCGTTTGACTTGGATGAGCGAACGAAAGCGACCATGGAGCACTTTGCTGAGTTTGACGAGCTGACAGAGGGGCTGGCGCAGGAGGCGCTTGCCAACGCCGACGCCCACCTTGTGGACGAGGTTCGCACCAGACTGCCCGTGTGGAACCCCGCTCAGCTCGACGACATCTTCTCCTACGTGCACAAGCCACCGTTGAAGCAGCGCATCATGGAGCGGTACGCGTCACTGATGCGCTGGACCCAAGCACACAAAAGGGTACGGGCAGAGAGAGATTGAGACGGACGAGGGAGACTGAGAGAGATCATAGATAGACGGGAGAGACCGAGGTGGACAAGAGAGAGAGAACGGTTATGAAGAAGCTGAGATGGACGAGAGAACTGAGAGAGACCAAGATATAGACTGAGAGTGACTGTATGTGTGTGTGTGTGTGTGTGTGTGTGTGTGAGAGAGAGAGAGAGTCTCAGGCGAGATGAGGAGACTGAGAGAAGACACAGCATTGACTGTCCAGTTTGCCTGGCGTTGCGGTTGTTATCGCTTACATTTTCATTGCAGGATCAGGAACGCATCAGAAATATAGAGGCGCGTGCCGTCGAAATGCTTCCGGGGGTTTTGGAAGCATTGTGTGGCAACGAGTGGCCCACCCACAAGACTGATTCGCCGCAGAGCGCGACGCCCGCCAACGGTCATATTCAGGCGCACTTTCAGCGCTTCTTGAGTGTGCGCGACCGCCTTTGCGTCACCCAAACACTCTCCGTGGACGAAATTGTCTCGGCGAAGCTTGTTCGCTCGCAGTTCCTCGTTGGCATCGGACCATACCTAAACCGCAACCCTTTCACGGAATCGGTAGCGCAACAACAACATTTTGCGAAAAGAAACAAACACGATCATGTCTTACTTTAATGTTTACAGATTAGTTTGGTCTCGAGGGAGTCGCCCGGCGTATACGAAGCGCCGCAGTTGGTGTCGTACCAGGCTGCGCATGCAGTGCGAATCCATGTACGTCAACGCCACTCACTGTCGCTTGGGAACCATCTGCTCGTCGACGACGCGGCTCGTCCTGCTGACGCCTACCACGAGATTGTCATGTGGTCTGCCAACATACATGACTACCCTTTCAAGGACTACACGCAGGCGGTGCTTCCCGCTCTCTTTCGCTTTGCGGACATCAACTTTCATTACTACGGTCGGCACTCCATCAATCCGTTTTATAAATAACAAATGAACGATACGAACTGTACAGCATGATTACACAAACGTCACAAAGAGAGAGAAGCATTGGGGGGTTTTTGGCGCATGAGCAAGAAAGCGAGGTAATTGACAGGGTCAAATTCAGCGGGAACGACAATGACTTCGTCCTGATCCTCAGCCACCGCATCTGACTCGATGTTTCTGCCCCTCTTATGATGATTGGACGGAGCAGCACTAGTGTCCGTATTAGTATTCAACTGAGCATTGGTGTCCGTTAATAGAGTGAAAAAAGACGTTGTCAAGGGCGACCAACACTCTGCGCGTGCTTCTCACCGGCGTGCGCGCATCCCCCGCACTCTCCTTGAAGGATTCATCGACAGTGAGTGGGTGATGCTCTGTAGAGACCGGGTGAGGGCTGGGGAGGAACGTGGTGCCGTCGTGAAGCGACTTGACGTGAGCGAGAAGTTCCGCAATTGCTGGCAAAAGGGAGGGGAAAACGTTGTCCTCGAGGTAGGCACGGTTAGCAGACGTCATAACTGTCGACTCTATGGAATCTGTTGCTCCTGGTGCCTGACGCAAAGGTGACGCGAAGTAACGTAACTAACTATTATAAAATTTTAGAATTTAGATTAATTATTCACTGGCGCCCACATCGCAGAATAGACAGGTTGAGCCACATCGACACGTTACAGCTCACACGCGAGACACATAGCGCACAATGTTGGCTGTTCTCATTTTGTGCGTCTGCGCAACGTCCGTTGGAAGTTCCCCAACCACAGTCCCCTCCACGCCGTCCAACGCCACCTTCTTTGTGTCCACGTACACGTTTCCACGAGGACAAACACCCACATGCCCCCCACCGAAAGCGCTTCCCGGTGGTGTACGACATAAGAACGACAAATGAAAAAGCTCCCCCGACTGACACTTTGTTCGTCTTCCGCTCTTGCCAGCTCGCACTTGTCGTCAACCGCGTCAATGTGACCAACGGCGAGTTTAGGAATCTTCCCTCCAACCCTATTCCGGGTTCGTATTATGCTACGCAGGTAAGAGAGAGAGAGAGAGAGAGAGAGAGAGAGAGAGAGAGAGAGAGAGAGAGAGAGAGAGAGAGAGAGAGAGAGAGAGAGAGAGAGAGAGAGAGAGAGAGAGAGAGAC
>CALSCP010000307.1:18852-32337 GCA_943704425.1 Ministeria vibrans ATCC 50519 | reverse complement strand
GAGAGAGAGAGAGAGAGAGACAGAGAGGAGGAGGGGGAGAAAGAAACAAAGTGAGAGAGAGAGAGAGAGAGAGAGAGAGAGAGGAGGGAGAAGGACACAAAGTGAAAGTGATCGAGAGAAGCAAATGATGACGCTCTTCGTGTAGACGCTCAATTCGACCGAGACGGTTCTTCGCTGGGCTTGCTATTGCAATACAACCGTTCCGATGACCCCTCCATGCCACGACCGCCCCGACCTGCTCTTGTGTGACTTCGACCCACTTGTCGTACGCTCGTCTCCGTCCGAGTCAATCCATGAGACGTGTGCACTCTCGCCTGACAACACCTCGGTTATCACTGTCATACCGGCGACCGGATGTGCTCTTGCAGTGAACGCCTCAGACATACCGCAACCCGACACGAACGTCCTCGTTGAAATCACGCAGTTCTCGGGACACGGCGACTGTGGGCTGCTGGGCGACGCGCACACGCCGTCCGGGTTCACAGCGCAGCTGTGGCAGGCCGACAACGTGTGTTCGTACGGGCCTTACGGCAACTCTTTTGCATACAAGTGTTTACGACACGGTTCGCACGTCATGCTCAACGAGTGGCTGCTCGACTTCAATGCGTCGTGCGCCGGCTCGCTCCCCCTCCAACAGTCGTACACCATGAACATATGCACGCTTACACGCGCGCCGGCGGGTGTCTACACTGGCATCCTCTTCCTCTCGTCGATGCCCTGCCTGCCCTCAGGCACACCTGCCAACGGACCTCCTTCCACCAGTCTCTCCGCCATCATTGGCATCTCCGTGGTCGTTGCCATCGTTTTCGTCCTCCTCCTTATCCTCTTCCTGAAACGCCGCGCTGCCAAGCGTCACCCGCCCGACTACCGCATTTTGCAAGATGTTCAAGGTGACATGTAACATACGATACGTCAATTGTACGTACGTCCTTGGCAAATAAAAATATAATAATGTATCAAGTTATTCAAGATCTTCAATAATAATATGTATTGTGCTGCTCCTTGTTTTCTATATACATTGAGTACAGCTCTTGATTCTCTATTTATATTCCTATTATTAATATTATACTATTCGTTGAAAGTGATTAGGATCGCAGTTGTTTCACACACACACAATTTGTGTTGCCATTTTCGTGATTAATTTTTGTTTTCAATAACTTTTCATTAATCATTAAATAAATATCATTTCAATTCCTTCGCAACTCCCGTTTGCTACACATGACACAATGCGTCGAATCCAGTGTAGCCGCCGGGCGTGCTTAGGAGGAACTGCGCTGCTTGCGCTCTTGCTCATGACATGGACGAGACAGCGCGCGTTTCGACCATGCGACTTTGAGACGGTGTACGGCGATGTAGGCGACGCGGTTCTTGCTTCGCTGGTGGCGCAAGGGGAGCCCTTTAGAATACGCGAGTCGTCGTGGGTGTCGGCGTCCGCAGCGCACCGATGGTCGTTGGCTGCGATCAAGCAAACGTATGGTCGACTGTTTGTGCAAGTGGGCTCTTCCACCGGCGCCCTTGAACGCGAGGAAGTGCGTCTGGGTCATGCTATGCATCGCATGGAACAGGGCGAAGATCTCATGCTGTATGTACCGCCCGAATTTCTCGAAATATCCCTATCAGAGTTGCTCGACACACTAACTGTGCCTGCCGCCCTCAAGTCCCTCTCTGCCCACTGGCAGCACGTCATAATGATTGCTGCACCCCGTTCTGGAGGTACGTATGCAGTTCACTGACGACACACACACACACACACACACACACACACACACACACACAAACGCACTTTTACACTATGCTACGCAGTTGCCTTTCACGATCACAATCTGGCCATGAACATTGCCATGTCCGGCGTAAAGCGCTGGTTCATGTACCCACCCACACTGCTCACCCCACCTCTTGAATGTCCTGGTCTGCTGCAACGCGGTCATCTTTCCTGGCTCGAACGTTTTCTGCGCTCGGCAGATGTTCCACGTCCGCTCGAGTGCACTCAAGAGAAAGGGGATGTAATTTTCAGTACGAAAACAGCTTATTGTTTTTGTTTTTATTTTTTTTTATTCTATCACCTCATAGTTCCCGAAGGTTGGCACCACATGACCATTCACGACGAAATGGGATCGTCTGTGTCCGTCTTCTCGCCTGCGCCCGTCACCCGTATACCCCAATATGTGCTTACTCGACACCGACTTACACCTTTGTGTGTGTGTGTGTGTGTGTGTGTGTGTGTGTGTGTGTGTGTGTAGGGAGTACCCAGCGACTGCGAAAGGCTGAGCGGTCACGGGACGAGCGCACGTCGAGTGTGTTTCGTCAAGAGGTGTATCGAGGGGAGAGCGAGAGGCACGCGGGAGAGAGTGGTGTGGCAGTGGCGGGGCTGGGGGAGACGCTGATGGACGAAGGGCGCTCAGTGGATGCGCTGGAGGTGCTTGCACGCGGTGTGAAGCACTGGAAGTGGGATATGGGGATGCGCATTGTGCTGGCACGGGTACAGGAGAGAGCGGGTGACCTGGAAGGAGCACTGCAGTCATTGGCGGATGTACACCAGCACAATGGCGAGTGTGGCGTCGCTTGGTTGGCACAGTGGCGTGTGCTCATGCGGCTGGGACGACGTGTGGAGGCAGAGAGCGCGCTGCGCGTTGCCGAACGACTGCCCGGCACTGACGTGATGGGTCTCATGCACGCTCGTATGGAAATGGAAAGTGAGTTGAAAAACGTGTAGTATGATGTAGCAAACTAAAACTTGAAAAGTTTGAAGCCTATCTCTCTCTTTCATTCTTTTTTTCTTTCTTTCTCTCGTTCTCTCTTTCTTCCCTTCTCTCTCTCTCTTTTCTCTACTTTTTGCTGGCCTGCATTTGGTCTGCGACAAAGGAAAACGAGTCGGCCTTGCCGCTGGAAAGGAAACCAAAACCACTGCTGTTGCTGCTAGAGGTGCTCTTTGTGTCGGGGGATGCCGCCGGGCGAGCAGAGCTGGTGGGAGTGAGTGTAGTCATGCCCATACCGCCTGTGTACTTGGGCTAGCAAAAAGTTAGAGAGAGTAAGTGTGATAATATGATGAGATGTGAGTTTAAGAGGGAGAGGAGAAACCGATAGAGTGGGGAAGAGAGAAACAAAGTCATCGGGAGACACACAAGTTACAGAGAAAAATAATGTGCGATAATATGATGAGGTGTGAGTTTGAGAGGGAGAGGAGAAAGCGATAGAGTGAAACAAAGTCATAGGGAGAAACACAAGTTACAGAGAAAAATATTGTGTGATAAAATGATGAGATGTGAAATTTAACTTACTCGCTGCTGTGTTGGGTGTTGTTGCTGTTGCTGTTGCTGCTGCGGTGGCATCATCATGGGACTCTGCTGCTGCTGATGCTGCGTGGCGACTCCCATGAGGGAAGAGTAATTTGAGGAAGACGCGACGGAGCTGCGTGAGACAGACATGAGGTCGAGAAGAGAGGTGTTGGAGGAGGAGGAGACGCTAGATTGGTCAAGACCGGCAAGGAGATCAAAATTGGCAGAGGCGACGGCCGACGGTGCGGAAGCTGCTGGGGAAGGCGAGGCACTCACATTCATGTTGGAGAACATGCCACCACCGTTGGAGGAGGGGGCGGCAGCACCGCTTGCGGGTGCAACCGTCATGTTGGAGAACATGTTGGAGGTGGTTGCAGGAGGAGCAGTGGTAGGAAGGGTGGTGGTGGTGGTGGTGGTGGTGGGAGTTACTGTCATGTTTGAGAACATTGAAGAGGTGGGCGCGGCAGATGGACTCTGTTGTGAAACGTTCATGTTGGAGAACATGCTGCCGGTTGAGGGAGCAGCAGTAGTGGCGGGAGTGGAGTCGTCCAAATCAAAGAGGCTGCGGTCGATGTCGTAGCCTGAAGGAGGAGCGGACGCAGCATTGGTGGTGGCGGTGGGAGTGGACGTGCTAAGGTTCATGCCTTCAAGAAGCGACTGGGCCGAAGCGGTGTCAGCGGGAGCCACAGAAGACACATCAAAATCGAGGTCTAAGATGTTTCCTGCCGAAGTGGGAGCGACCGTAGGTGTGGGAGCAGAAGTGGAAGCAACGGGAACAGCGGGAGAGGCTGAGGGAGCGGATGATTCAATGGCACGGTCGAGTGCAAGCTGGACCTTGAGAGCCTTGTCGCACACAGCTTGAGACGCACCGGAGCTCGCACCCAGACTACTCAGGCGCTCCAGTGTGTTGCGCATACTGGAAAGACATGTCTCAATGCCTACAATGTCTGACCGCAGCAGTGCCTCCACCACAAACAGTGAGCGTGTCTTGACTGAGTTGGACGTGCCGCCGTCCTCCTACCCAAAAAAAAGAGCAAAAGAACACAAGGTGAGCGGAACAAAGTCCCAGTCGGCATGCACGTGTAGCAGTAATATGCTTGTACCATGTTGAGTTTGTCAATGAGCAGCTGGGCAATGTGGTTGCAGTCGAGGCTGGCGCAGCGCTTGACAAATGTGTTGAGCTGGTCGCGAGGAGGCGCAGCCTTAACACCACCTGGAGCAGTGATTTCATTGACAAGACGCTCTTCGTGATGGTGACTGAGGAAAAAAAGGGAGAAAAAGAAAACAGACAAAAAGGGTGATTAAAAAAACGAGAAAGTGAAAATGAGTGAAAAAGTAAAAGAGAACAGGTTTCAGAAATGGAGCGATGAGAGGAGGAAGAACGATGAATGGAAACAAAATATAAAACAGAACATTACCCTTCGTCAAGGGGCACCGGCTCACTCTTGACGGCGTAAGATGACGGGGCAGGGAATGCGCTGGGCTGGTAGCTTGCACCACCCCCCCCAGCAGAAGTGGGACTGGCTGTGCTTGCGGGTCGCCATGGCCCCCCTTGATACGCTCCGTTGTGTTGGTGATGCATTTCTCCTCCTGGCGAGGACTGTCGTCGCCCGTCCGTGTTAATCACCGATTTGAAACGATCCATCAGCGACGCAGGCTCTATTGAGACTCTCATCAGATGCATGTTCAATCAATTGCAATAATATCACTTACGTTGTTGCACAGGCGAGCTCCCAATGCCTTCCATGTATCGACCGGTGCCAAGGGGCGGTGGGCCAGCGCTACTCATACTGCGCTGGCCCTGACCTTGCGAGCCACCGCCCTGTTGATGTTGATACTGCTGCTGCTGTTGCTGCTGTTGCTGTTGGCCGTACGAGCTGCCGCCCGTGTACTTCAGCTGCTGCGGGCCCGCTGAAATGGCGTCGTTGATGAGCTCCATCAATTCTGACGCAGCTGTGCGCACCATCTGGTTGGGACCGTCGCCATGAACAGGATGACCAGGACCACGAAACTCTATAAGAGGGAGGGGTCACAACCGAATGAATAGGTGGTGTGTGAGACTTGTAGTCCGTACTCATGGCCTGACTGATGGCGTCGGTGTGCATGGTGAGATCTCTCTTCACGGAGGAGTGTCCGTGCTCGGCAAGGTACTTGAGAATGCGCAATGCCTTGAGCTTGACATTGCATGAATTCTATCAACAAGGACAAAGCGGATCAATCGCACAATCTGGCACGCTTTCCCTGGACACGGCATATTGATCCTTGACCATGATCACGGATAGGAGCCAGTGGCGGAGGAAAACATCGACAAAGAATGGCCAAACGATAAAGAAAAAAAAAGGTTTGTTGCGTTTTTTTTTTCTTTTCTTTTTTTTTTGGTGGTTTCGCGTGAAGAGAACGCAGGCGGAAGGCCGACTCACCTTGTCTACTCGCTTGATGTAGAAGTTTTCAACTTCGTTGCACAGCACGACGGACACATTGGTCAGTTCTGTAGAGAGTCATGAGAGATTAAAAAAAAAAGTTTTGCGCTCTCTTCCAGACAAAATCAGGCGAGACGCGGAGTGTCAAGGAAGGATGGGCATGACGAGGGAGGTGTGGTGGCTGCGGGGCGAGAAGGAAGGCCGGCGGGGCCCGCAGAGGGCGGGAGAGACGTACTGGCAATGTCGGGCAACATGTAGCCCGGCGTGGGCGACTCGTCGTTGGACGTTGAGCTCAGCAGGAGTGGCAGGTGCGGCGCCAGCGCCGCCTTGGCTTTGATAAAATCCATATCGAAAAAAAATATTTAATCAGACGGAATATTTATTTAATATTATAATATTAATTTTAAGTTTTAACACTAATCAGTTAAAGTCAAACCCTCTCAACTCGTAAAACATACGCCAGTGAGTGACTGAGCGAGTAGGACTGTAGGACGTCGTATCTTTAACCTTACACCACTCACCAGTGAGAGAAACAAAAAACACCGTTCTTAGGACTCCTTGTTTTGGATTCAGATGAGGAATCGTCGGCAGAACCGAAATCACTTATCAGATCTCGTCATCTCAAAGAAATAACAACATACAAGTGCGATACAGCTGTGGCTTATGGCTATTGACTTTCTGTTTTTCAACAAAAGTCTCCGTTTGATTTCTTTATAGTACATTAGGTGGTGAGAGCCTTGATTTCGTCGCGGACTTCGCTGTAGTTGTCGACCTCCTTGCTCTTCTTGACCATGACACACGACGTGGGCCGCTTGGTGCCGCCCGCCGCACCCAGGTACTGCTTTGCCGGAACATACGCATAGGGGGTGTTTGAGTCTTCGCAGAGCACAGGCAGATGGGAAATGACGTCGATCGGACTGATGTCGCCTGCAATCACAACAAACCTGCAGAGGGCGAACACAAGGTCAGACAAGGCGCGTCACTCACCTGGCACATCCACGACGTACCCTTTCTCGCCCTTCCGCAGTGCCTTGACGACTTCCTTGACGCCTCGGCGCAGACTCTTTGCTTTGGCAGCTGAACGAGAGAAAAAAGTAAGAGCCAAGACAAGAGTACGAAGACACGCTGTCATCGGCCATGCTTACCCTTCTTCACCGACTTCAGAGTCTTCTTCGTCAGCTTCTTGCTGGCCAGAGGGGTCGCAATGGCATTTACCTACGACAAAAAGAAAGATGAGCGAAAAAGATTCGCTGCTAAGGAGACGCAAGCGACGCGCAGAGCAAGTCGGCAACAGTACGCCCCCGGTGGCTACCTCGCCGTGCGTGGACGGCTCAAGCAGCGCTGATTTCGCGCGCGGAAGGCGAGAGGGAGAGGGACACGAGCAAAAAAAACCCATTTGCCAACATTTCTCAAAATGGAGCGTGTCGCATTCGCCAGGCTCAAACGGGCCGCCTTACTCTTCCCACAAGGACCTCGTAGTCAAGCTCGGGCACCTCGGGCTCGTCGTCGGCCTTGTCCACCTTCATGGGAGTCGATTCGGGCGTCTTCGGCTCCTTGTCCTTCTTCTTCTTCTTCTCGCTGCCTCCCATACTGTGAAATGGTTCAAAACGTATCAGGAAGCCGGCAACAACAAAGTGTCTTATAAAAAGAAAATGAATATTATATTATTATTTTGGAGTTTTGGATCCAGAGAGTGTTGTTAGAGTGACGAGTGTCCATGATCCATTGCACAGTCTGCGAAATCCAGTTGGTCTCTCACCGATTTTCCTTCTTTCGTAACCGTTAGTGTCGAACAAAACCGGTATAGTAGTATAGTTAGTGATCAGAATGCCGTATCGAGTGGCCATTATTGGAAGCGGCAATTGGTACGCCCATCCCCAGTTCAGTCGTCCCGAAACTCACGATGTGCGGGCGCGTGGGCGCGTCTGTGCGTCTGTGTAGGGGATCAGCCATCTCCCGAATCATTGGCGCAAACGCGCTGGAGCACCCTGAGACCTTTGAGCGAGAGGTGAGTTCCATTGCGATTTTTCCAAAGGGAAATCCAAATCACGCCTTTTTTATCACGCGCGTTTTTGCTGTGTGTGCCGCACTCATCCGACGTCTGCGCGCACGACGTATGTTCTTCTAGGTGCGCATGTATGTCTATGAGGAAATTGTCGATGGCGAGAAGCTATCGACGATCATCAACACTCGCGTACGACATGACATGACAAGACATGACATGACATTACACCACACCGACAGCCCTCCTGACTGCTTGCGTGCCTTCTCTTGTGTAGCATGAGAACGTCAAGTACCTGCCTGGTCGCCAGCTGCCCGAGAACATTGTTGCGGTGCCCGAGCTGACTGAGGCGGTAGCGGACGCGGACATTCTCGTGTGGGTTGTGCCTCATCAGTTTGTGAAGCGACTCTGCGGTCAGCTCGAAGGACATGTGAAGCCCACGGCACATGCGCTCTCTCTCATCAAGGTACGCGCCACAAGGATGGAAGACAGTCACCTGTATTGAAAATGTACGGTGCGCCACAGGGTGTGGACACGAGCAACGGGCTGCAGCTGGTGTCGCAGATCCTGGCTGACCACCTGCGCATCCCAGTGTCGGTGCTGTCTGGCGCCAACATTGCGCACGAGGTCGCCGACGAGCACTTCTGCGAGACAACTGTTGGCTGCCGTGACGCCGATATGCGCGACGTGTACCTCAAGATGCTTACGCGCCCGTACTTCCGCGTTGCCGTCGTCTCGGAGGTCAGAAAGCGTTAGGATTGTTTTTTTTTTTTTTTTTTTTTTTTTTTTTTTTTGTGCTCACTGTTAACATCACTGTTATGATAGGTTGCGCCTGTGGAGCTGTGCGGTGCACTGAAGAACATTGTTGCGCTGGGTGCCGGCTTCTCGGATGGCCTGGGCTACGGCGACAACACCAAGGCGGCCATCATCCGCATTGGGCTGCAAGAGATGATCAAGTTTGTCCGCCTCCACTACACCCTTGAGCACCGGTACGTATAGTATATAAATATATATATTATATTGTGTGTGTATGTGTTGCGCTTGCCCATACATTTCATCTTTCTCCCCTCTCTATGTCACTTTGCTTCGTTCATCCTCCCTTATTTTTCCTTCCCCGTTTTTGTTTTTTTTTCTTCTCCTTCCTGTCCTCTCTCACACACTCTCACACGCACATACACACAAACTTTGTTTCTTTCTCTTCTCTCTCTTTCTCCCTATTCCTCCTCTATACTGTATAAATATCTGGCAGCGACATCTTCTTTGAGAGCTGCGGTGTGGCTGATCTCATTACAACGTGCAATGGCGGACGAAACCGCAAGTGCGCCGAAGCCTTCGTTAAAGTAACCCCCACTCCCGATTCAATGCACGTGCTGATCAGAGTGGCGTAGACTGGAAAGCCTTGGGCGGCAATTGAGGAGGAACTGCTCAACGGACAGAAGCTGCAGGGCACAGAGGCGTGTCTGGAAGTGCAACTCATCCTGAAGCAGGCCAAGCATGAGGATGAGGTACTGTCCCCTGAGTGTGTGTGCGTGTGTGTGTGTGTGTCCTTCTCCACTGATCCCGCATCTGTAGTTCCCCCTCTTCTCCGTGATCCACAAGATTGCCTTTGAAGGACTGCCGGCCGAGGAGCTGGTGAAGCGTATTTAACGCGTATCCTCCAAATGAATGAACACTCTACTATTTGCCACCTCCAAAAATTCAGTACTAATTATTTTTCTGAATTCTCACGAACAGAAGGTACGTCTTCATTTTGCAGCGTCGGCGGCCTTATCCTTGTCAATGTTCTCTTGAATCCACCGTGCAACCGTTCCCGATCCTGCACACCATGCAAACAGTCGGGTTGAGCGCAAACTTGCATTTCAGTGGATTGCGCACCATTCCCGTATCCCTCGGGGTACGGACGGTAGTCCATCGTCTGAATCATCGGTGGCTCGCCCCAGTGCTTGGGGAACGGCTTTGTCGCGCCGTGCGTCAACGGCTCTTTGCCCTGCTCTCCGTCCATGACAAAATACAATAAAAAATTAAAAATAATGACTCGAAAAATAGTCCGGTTCTAAATAGTTCGTTCATGATCGAGTATTGTTAGTTATCGATGTAAGTATTTAGTATTGTGCTGCTCTTTGACGTCCTTGCTAATTTGTTTTGTGTATTGGCTAAATTTGGCTTGTTTTGACATTGAGTACAGCTCTCGATTCTCTATGTATTTTCCTAATAAGAATATTTATAAATGTTATTGTCGCAGACACGTAACTCACACTAACTTAGCCTAGCTCTTTCTTTGGGGTGTTGAAGTAATCAATCACGAACAAATTTTTACAAAACAGAAGACAAAAAATGAAAATCACACATCGACTGTGGCAGGCGCAGCAAACCCCACTGCGCCGCCAGCCTTTTTGTTGGGCGCCATGGTATCGTCGCTTCCGCTGTTGGCGCCTCGTTGAATGCCGGACTCGTCTGAAACAGCCTGCGGCGAGTTGCTCGGACTGGAAGGGAGAGCACTGTCGGTGTCGCCCGAGCTGCCACCGTCAAGTGGCGAGGGAATCTGACCGGGCAGCAGACGCGGCGACTGTGCTGTGTCGTCGGCAAGCACCTCGCGCGGCGATGCCAACGACGGTGTGGCACTGGACGAGGAGGAGCGACCAGCACGAGGGCGGGCGCCTTCAACACCTGGTCGCATGGCAACACGGTCGGAGCTGTGGTCGGAGACGAAAGGACCGCCTTCGTTGAGGGAGCCCGTCGAGAGTCGCATCGGGTGGACCTTTCCACCACGAGGTGACACATTGTGGTTTTGGTTGGCGCTTGTGTTGCTGCTAGACGAGTGTTTGCGCCTGCCCGGCGCACCCACACCCATGGCTGCGAGCTGGGCTGCCTTAAGACCGTGCACGCCGGCCGCACTACCAATGGACATGGCACTCGAGTCGTATGTCTCGAGCAGCCCACTTGAATGCATCTCGAGGGGCGGTGGTGCATCCCGCTGTCGCTGCAGCAAAACACTCTGTGTCGTGCGGAGTTGGTCGTCGCTGTCGTGGTAGTGTGGACGGGGAGGCTGTGAGGCAAGCGTGTTCATGGGAATGGCAATCTGCAGACCGCTGCGTGAGCCATTCATAAGAGCCAAGTCAAGGCTACTGACGCTGCCCGTAGGCGATGCCTGGTGTCGGTGCCCATCGCCACGCGACGCATTGTGCCAGAGACCCAAGCCGGTGTCGGCGTCGTGGGACTGCTCAGAGTGTCTGTTCTGCGATTCCTGAGGCGCGTACGGGTGGAACGACATGGGCTGCCGGGGTTGACTGGCCGAGCTGAGACGGCTCACAGGCACATTCAGCTGATGGACGTCGGAGCCCGACAGAGTGTTAGCCATGGACGGGCCACGCTGACCCATGTAGCCGACGCGACTGGGCTGTTTAGCGTAGATACTGCTCTTGCCCAGTCCCGCGTGCGCCGGCGTGAGCACGTTGATGGTGGCAATGCGCTCTTGGAACTCCACCAGCGTCTTGAGTCGATTAGCGATGGTCGTGTAGCGCCGCAGTGTTTGGACGTCTGAGTTACTCTGGACCTGCAATGAGGAGCTCGCAAAGGCAATGCTGCCATCATTGGACATGTGCAGATCGGCCGAGCGGTCCAGAGGCGCCTTGTAGACATCGCCGCTGGCGGACGTCTCGCTGATGGGATTGCCATTGGCGTAGGAGAAAAGACGCGCAGCGGCTCCCGTGTGCACCAGATAGAGCAAGACCAGGCCCATCAGCAGCGACACTATGCCCACCACCAGCGTCAGGTAGAAGCACCACGAATATTCAAAGTGAAGCACACCGCCCGGAAAAGGAATGATAAAGTCTGGTCGTGGCTTCACAATCTCAATGGCCCATTCCGCACAGGCGATAATCTATAGGGAGGAGTGAATAAAAAGCCCGTGTGGAACAGAGACTCACAATAACACACAGTCACAAATATACATACATATATATATATATATATATATATATATACATACATATCACAACTAATAATAATAGTAATAATAAAATAATATTATTATAGTTATTTCTCCCTCGTCTCTCTGATCGTAGTTTCTATGCGCCGTACCATTAGCGCGCCCATTAAGACAAAACACCAGGCCGAGACGGTAAGATTGAAAAAGACCATAGAGCACGCAATGAGCCTGGAAAACAAAGGAAACAATGTAAGGCAAGGAGATGCAAGTCTGTTCACGTTCTGTCGCACCAAAGAGGAAAAGCCGTCCAGAGACAAATCTGGGCGTAGTAACCGCCTTGCCGATAGTAACGACCCCACCTGATGAACAGCACGTCAAAGTGAAAGTACTCGACAATGTACCTACAACCCAAAATACGCGTTAGTTCTCACCCATGGCCACGTGCACTTCTCTCTCTCTCCCTTTTGGACGTACAGGATGGGGTAAGGCGCACCCCGGTAGTGTGCCGCGCGCGTCTCTTGGCGCAGAACACCCGCATTGGGCGCCGCATAGCCAATACCAATGCCGGCATCGGGGCCATAATCAAAGTGCTCGTTGTAGTCAATCGTCTCGTTGTACTGACGCACAGGTATTCCTTGGAAAAAAAATGTCAATTGAAATTCAACTTTTTTTTTTTTTTTTTACAAACTGACCTTTGAGAGTAACGTTGAAACCAGTGAGACCAATGTGAACGCCCACACGCGCACGTATGGTCTTGTTGGACGCAGAATACTCAGTGAGTGTCTCTACGGAAGCCGTCTGCCATCCATACCCAAATTGTCCCACTGGAATCCAAATCCCAAAATAATGATTAGAAAACAGACTGTGGCGCACGGATATTCTCACGTACACATGATGGTGAGGCCCAAAAAGAGACCCAAGCCGACGCCAAGATACATGAGCAGTGTGTGCTGTACGCGGAATAAAAATACACCATACAATTATGATAACAAATGCCCATTTCGTCCGTGTTTCAAACCTTGGAGAACCGAAATGTCGGCAAAATGAACAGAAAACATAAATAGACCACCAGAAAGGACACACCAATGCCCAGAAGCCAGAGGTCCTGCGAACAAAAAACCCCGCCCCATTTAGTAATAATTCATTCATACCAGAGAGAGCAAAAGAAGCTTATTCCCAAGGATAAGAGTCAGCCAGACGCCACAACACGACGGATTCTTCACAGACAAGCCTGCTGCATAGCATCGTCGCACTGCATGTGCAGTGGCGACAGGCAGGACGAGCGTTGCTATCGCTTGCGGATGACGCATATTTTCACACATTCCAGGCAAACGCAAGGAGATTCCAAGGACGCCACTCCTGCAACGAGCGTCTGCTCTTCGGCATCCACTCGAGTCTCGACGGCCAATGGGTGTGCTGGGCCGTACGAGCGCGAGAAAGGTCTGCGAACTCGCGACTGGTGTGTGACTCAAATGGACAGGCCGAGTGTGCAACCCAACAGCCAATTCATGAAGAACCATTCTCACGCATGCCGCACCATGCGGCGCTGCTACACACCAAGCACCACAGTGCAGCACACTCGCTCACGACACGACACGACGCGAGACACACAACAAACAAAAACCCCCACTTTCGTTTTCCCCATTGTTCGTACCAGGCCAACGCTCGCATGACGCGGACAGTACCACACGGGCAAAGGGGCTCCACGACTGAACACCGACAGCGTGTTGCACGGCTCCGCATACCAGTAGTCGGAAGCATAGGGATCAAGTAGGTTGGACATACTTTCTCACTTGCGCGCACCGCACACCCGCTCACACAGTCACTATTGCAAACTCCCGGGGGGGGGGGGGGGGGGGG
>CALSCP010000307.1:0-18842 GCA_943704425.1 Ministeria vibrans ATCC 50519 | reverse complement strand
AGGGGGGGGGGTGTTTTTGAAGAAGACGGTTCACACTTCACACAAGACGCGCGGTGGAGAAGCACGAGTAAGTTGAAAAGAATGATCGATTAATGCAAAAACGAAATCCTATTTACTCGCCGTGTAGCATTGCGTTGTGTAGCTCTGCAACGGCGTCGGTTTGCATTCGGTTCTCGCTCAATGTCTACAAACCCTTGTTTCCAATGGCTCCCAGCACAACCTGTTGCATATTTCGGTCGTCCTACGAACAGTTCACACCACTATTTATTTTGCTTTGGTGTCAACTCGGCGACCCAACCAAAATAAAACTCACCGCGACCCTCGTCTGATCAGGAGTTCGCTGAGAATTGTCTTTGGTCTTTCACTCTTTTCACTGTTGCATTGCAACCTGCCCACATACGCAGTTGTGACTCGTACTCTCGCTCCGCGACTCCGGACGCTCCATTACTTGCCGAATATGCACCTCAGGGTGATCGTGTTCACGCTCATTGCAACCGCGGCGCTTCTGTCGCCCGTGGCTCATGCGCAACTCACGCTGCCGCTCGTGACCAACACGAGCTTGAGCAACATCGCGGCGCTTCTCAACGAGAACCCAAATTATCTTATTGACTTTGATGCGTCGACGAGAGAGCGCCAATCCTACAGCGGATGGTACGACAACTCCCCAGCTCAGTCAAGATGTCTTTGTGACACCAACCACGCTGCCGTGTACCCTTGGTGCCATCGTCGCGCCCTTCTGCTCCATTTGAGCCGAAAGAGGGAAAAAAAAAAAAAAAAAAAAAAAGTTCAAATTCTTTTGTTATCACACCTCCTGCCACTCAACGTCTCCCTGCCGTTTTGCTAATTGCTCGCACGCTGCGACCGTAGGTACAACAACATTGGTGTTCCGAGTCTCGGAATTGTGGACCAGCCGCTGGAACGGGTTGCGAAGGCCGCCTATGATGACGGCGTCTACATTCCATCCGGTCGCGGACGGCCCAACCCGCGTCTCATCTCGGAGGAGGTCATGAAGGGCGCCTCGGGTCTGGGGTCGTGGCGTAATCGTACTGCGCTCATGGTCTTCTTTGGCCAGCTCACCGTCATGGAGCTGGTGACGGTCCAGCCACCGGTGTGTCCCACCGAATATTTCAATGTTCAAGTTCCCCTGTGTGACCAACCCTTTGACCACGACTGTACCGGCGAGAAATGGATGCCCATCCATCGATCGCGTTTTGCCGCCCAATCGGGCCAGGGGCCGAATAACCCGCGCGAACAGCTCAACACGCTGACACCCTATATTGACGGCGGTGTCATCTATGGCGATCGTCGTGCCGTCAGTGACGCCATCCGCTCCTTCTCCAACGGCGAGCTGCTCACGCAAGATATCAACGGCGAAGAGTACCCCTCGTACAATACGATTGGCATTGGGATGGAGAACCCTGCGCCGCCCACGGTCAATCGCCAAATCTCGCCTGCGCGCTTCTTTCGCACCGGCAACGCCGCTCAAAACGAAAACCCCATGTTGCTCTCCGTCGAGCTGTTGCTCTACCGCGAGCACAACTACCAAGCGCGTCGGTTGCGCAACATCCACCCTGACTGGAGCGACGAGGACCTCTACCAGCGTGCCCGCCAGTGGACCATTGCCCATCAGCAGCGCATCACCGCCTACGAATGGGTGCCCGCCTTCACCAACCAGGACCTGCCTGCCTACACGGGCTACCACCCGACGACGTCACCGGGCATCTCGCAACCCTTCCACGTTGCTGCTATGCGCTTTGGCCACACCGTCGTGCCACCCGGAGGCTACCGCCGCAACAACCAGTGCGTCTTTCATACGACGACCAACGCGACGGGCGACGCTGGCAACATTGCCTTTCGCACCTGTAACTCCTTCTTCACGCCTAACGAGGCTGTCCTCGAGCATGGCCTTGCCGACATGCTAATGGGTCTCTCGTCGCAAATCTGCGAGCGCGAAGACCGTATCATTGTCGAGGACCTGCGCAACTTTGTTCAAGGACCCCTCGACCAGTCTCGTCGCGACCTTATGGTCCTCAACATCCAGCGCGGCCGCGACCACGGTGTCCCCGACTACCAGACCATTCGAGAAGGTAAGCCGTTCATGTTGTTTATTTTCCTCTCTGTTTTGATCATTTATAGTTTGGTTTTTGACTTGACCAGTCGGTGCATTATTATAAGACGTAATGTTATTCTTATAATATTATTATTTTATTGTTATTATTATTAATTGTGTTGTTGTTGTTGTTGTTGTTGTTGTTGTTGTTCTCTCCTTCGTATAGTATTATTATTATTATTATTATTATTATTATTATTATTGTTGTTGTTATTATTATAATAGTATTATAACTATTATAGTATTATAACTATTATAGTATTATAACTATTATAGTATTATTATTATTATTATTATTATTATTATTATTATTATTATTATTATTATTATAATAGTATTATAACTATTATAGTATTATAACTATTATTATTATTATTATTATTATAATAGTATTATAACTATTATAGTATTATAACTATTATTATTATTATTATTATTATTATTTTGGTATCATAATAATACTCTCTCTCTCAGCATTTGGGCTGCCACGCAAGGCCAACTTCAGTGAGATTCCGTCGCCGGACGTGCCCAATAATGGCGCGTGGGAGGCGCTGGAGCGGGCGTACAATGGGTCGCTGGATAACATTGACGTGTGGGCCGGAGGCATTGTCGAGACAGGCATGGACCCCGGTGAACTCTTTACCACCATCATCATTGATCAGTTCTCGCGCATCCGCGACGCTGACCGCTGGTGGTTTGAGAACACCAAGAACTCACTCTTTTCCGCCGAAGAGATTGCCATCATCCACAACACGACGATAGCAGACCTCATCCGTCGCAACACGGCCATCGCTCACGACGACATTCAGGACGACGTCTTCCACCACGTCAACGGCGATCCTTGCCCCCAACCAAAGCAGCTCGAGGTGTCTGACATGGAAGAGTGCACCGAACTGCACGAATTTGATTTTTACAACGACACGGAAGGTCGCGAGGAGACAGCGTGGGCCCTGGGCGCCATTGGCGTGTGGATTCTTTTCAACGCTCTGGGCATGTATCTTGCCGCAACGTGGCGTCGACACAAGTGGGGCTTCTTTGGTGTCTTCCACAACCCCTTCTGGTCGTCGTGGTGGACACGCGTCGATCCGGCTCTCATTCCCACTGGCGCCTGCATCGACGGCGTCAGCGCACCCGACGTCCTTACCATTGACAACCTGACGTTGCACGGGGCAATCGATCTGTCGTCGCGCGACGCCCAGCCAACCGCCTGCTACGTCGCCATTTCGGACGGCACCACGGGCGTACTACTGTTTGATGCCACGTCGCTTACTCTTATGCGCAAGATCCATCCGACCCAGCGTGAGTATCCTGTCCAAGTGTACGCCTGTGGCGACGAACGTGTGAACACGTGCGGCGTTCTTTTCCTCGACCCCATGCATCACTCCACGCACATCATGTTTGGTGCGGTCTCGCGACGCGATGCCTTCCTCGAGCAGTTGCGCGCCGCCGAACACTCGTACGCCACCGGCTGTCTACTCATCGACACAAACAAGCCGCTGTCGGACCGTCAGGTTCAAAAGCGCCTTGTCGCCAGAGAAGACCGTCAAGCCGAAGTGCGTCGCTTCCTGCGCGTCGCCATGTCGCAACCGTTCAGCCGGGTTACAACGGACACGCCGGACATTGAGATCCACCGCATTGTCGAGTCGCTGGGTCCCACCACGGGCGCTCTTTTGCACAAGACACTCACTCGCGCTGAGTTCTGCTTTGCGTTTGACCTGCCCCCGGACGGTGCTTTTGCCAAGCAGGTGTGCGACATGCTCGTGGGTCCCGGCCGTGATCATGTACCCTTTCGTGCGGTGCTCGACATGCTGACGACAATGTCGCGCGGCACACCCGAACAAAAGATGAATTTTCTTTTTGGTGTGTACGACGTTAATGGCGACGGCACCATTGACTTTGAGACGTTCAAGATGATGTTGCGCGCAAACCTTGAGGCGAGCGGCGTCGAGTTGCTCAGCAGCGATCACGTCGACGAGCTGGCGAAGCGTCTGTACATGCGTGCAGGCATAATAGCCGGGCAGGACATGACCCTGGCCGCCTTTGAGCGTCTACTTGGCGTTGAACACACGGTGCTCCTCGACGACATGCAGTTCAATCCGGCCATGTCTTCCATGAACAACAACTTTGATATGAAGCCGACGCGTGCGGGTGGTCGCTCCCCCTTCCACCGCATCAAAGTGGCCCTGGGCTCGTCGACGGGCCCCACGCCGAGTAGCGATGGCAATGGCGACGGTGCAGAGCTGGTCGACGGTGAGGCTCGACCCGTCTCGGCCATTGGTGTCGCAAGTCGTCGCACATCGGTTGTGTCGGTGCATCCCAATCGACACCTGCCAGGGCGCAATCCGACACTACTGCGCGGAAGTGTGTCGGTGCCGCAGCCGGGACGTCAGTCCACGTCGGTATCAAGTGCCGCCGCAGTCATTGCCGCACAGGCCCAAGCACAGGCGGAGTTTGAGGCGGCGCAAGCACGCGCGGTCGCGTCGCGGGCATCGCAACAACGTCCCAAATCGCGTGCGGTTATTGACTTGCTTGAGGGCCGCTCGCAATTGAACGCGTCCAATGAATCAGTGAACGCGCACGACGGCCCACCTTCGTCGGACCACATGGGCGCCATGTCGAACAGCAACATGCTGGGCATTGATCGACCGCTCACCAAGAGCGCCAAAGAACCGCCGTCGGTGGCACACCTGAACGCCGTGCCTCTTGCCGTGTCCACGCGCTGGACGCGTATGCGAGCTTGGCTGCGCGATAACCGCCTCTCCGTCTTCTGGCTGTCGCTCTACACCATTGCGGTGATTCTCATCTTTGTCGAGCGCTTCCATTACTACGGCTATCTGCGCGAGTCACGTGGACTGCGCCGCATCACTGGCTTTGGTGTGGCGACCACACGCGGCTCTGCCTCCGTCATTATGTTCACACTCTCGGTGCTTCTGCTCGCTGTGTCGCGCAACACCATCACACTGCTGCGCTCGACGCCCGTTCGCCATTTGCTGCCCCTCGACGAGGCCATCTCCTTTCACAGCATCGTTGGCTGGACCTTTGTGGGTGCGGCGCTGGTGCACACGGCCGGGCACTGCGTTAACTTTTACAGCATTGTGACGCAGCCCAGCGAGGACTTGACGTGTCTGTTGCCAGCCGTATTTCACTACTCGTCCGAGACGCCTGGCTACACCTACTGGCTGTTCCAGACGATGACGGGCATCACTGGCTACACCCTTGTCTTTGTCGTGGTCACCTTTGTGGCCTTCCTCACACCCTACATGCGCCGCCACGCCTACGACTTTTTCACGCTGACCCACCGCTACCTGTCGCCCCTCATTTACATTTTGACTGTGCTCCATGGCTCGCTCCAGCTGGTGCAGGCACCCTACTTCCAGTTTTTCCTGGCGCCCTCCATCTTTGTGTATGTGCTCGACAAGCTGTACACACTCTCGCGCCGCCACCGCGCACTGCGGGTGATTGAAGTGCGTCATCTGCCGAGCGGCGTGATCAGTCTCGTCTTTGAGCGCCCCGCCTCGTTTGTCTACCAGCCGGGCATGTGGGTGCGTGTGGCGACGGCGGGCATCAGCAGGGGCGAGTTCCACCCGTTCACGCTTACGTCGGCACCTCATGAAGACCACCTGCAGATGCACATTCGCCAAGTGGGTCGGTGGACGCGGCGTCTTGCGCAGGTGTACCCAGACACGCGCACGGCGCATCACAGTGCAACCGAGGCCAAGACAGACCAAATAGTGCAGGCGCTGCCTCCACTCTACATTGAGGGACCCTTTGGCGAGAGTGCCCAGGAGTGGTACCGTTACGAGACGGCCGTGCTCATTGGCGGAGGCATTGGCGTCACGCCCTACGCGTCCATCTTGAAGGATTTGGTGCAGCGGGCGCGTCGCTCTGTCGTGCAGCATGTCTACTTTTTGTGGGTGTGTCGTTCACAGAAGAAATTTGAGTGGTTCATCGATGTGATTCGCGAGGCGGAGGAAGAAGACAAGGACGGCATTCTGGAGGCGCACGTGTTTATTACGCAGGCCAAGCAGAAGTTTGACTTGCGCACGCTGATGCTGTACGTGGCGGAGCGGTCCTCGTCGGAGACGCAGGGTGAGCGCAGCGTGCTCACGGGCACACGGGCCGTCACGCACTTTGGCCGCCCTGACTTCGTCAGTGTGCTTCAGCAGGTGCAACTCCTGCATCCCAACCAAAAGATTGGCGTGTTCTCGACAGGTCCACCCCGCATGGTTGCCAGCGTTGACTCGGCCGTGGGTGCTCTCAACACCTCCTTTGACGATTCGCACTTTGTGCATTTCACCGGCTTCGTGGCTGTCTGATCCGGTTTTTTTCTTATTTTTGTACACAGAAAAGACAACCAATTATAATAATAATAATAATAATAATAATAATAATTATTATTATTATTAAGTTTGGAGTTTTTTTATGATAATTGTTGGGATGTCGGAAGGGTTTCAGAAGAACGAACAAATTGCATGATGAAGAGCCCAAACAATTGAAATATTTTGAAACTTCATAATTAGTATTAATAAGAAGAATACAACCCATTTATAAGAAGAAGAAGAAGAATACAACCCATTTGGCCATTTATTATTAATGAATTATGATGCCATCACCACGCGAAGACACAGGTATTGGCGTTGCTGAAGTTGAAACTGTATAAAACCAACAAAAGTGAATAAATTGGACAAAATTAATCATTATTATTCTTTTAAACATTTTTTTAAGAATAACAATGTTGAGCCGATCAGTTCGAAGGATTGGGCCGGCCGTGAGCCGGGCCATGTCAAGCACATCGGTAGGAGTGAATGCTCGCGCGCACGCCCCTGACGCGCTGTGCGCTGTAGACGACCAGCCCCACTGCGTATGGCGGGGTGTACACCGTGACGATGATCCCCGGCGATGGTGTTGGCGACGAGCTTATGGACGTCGTCAGCGACATCCACGAACACGGTATTGCATTGCAACCCAAAGACAAAACTCTCTTTCCTTTCCTTTTTTTTTTTTTTTTTTTTTTTTTTTTTTTTTTTTTTTTTTTGACTTCTCTCACACTGAATCTTCTTGTACATCTGCTGCTCTTCGTAGCGCGTTCCCCTGTTCGCTTTGATCGCATTGATGTGCGATCCGACGCGGCCAACTTTGAGTACCAGCTGAATGATGCGATTCTGTCGATGAAGCGAAACCGTGTCGGCATCAAAGGTACCGCCCGCGCAACGCCCCCCCACTGCACTGCGCGCACGCCGTCCGCTGCGTTGCTGTGCGTGTGCTGGCGGAAGAATGTGGCGCGCCCGCAATGCGAACGACGCCGCCCGACCCATTCTTGCTCGTTTTTCTTCATTCCTTCTGACCTGTTTTGTGTTTCCAGGCAAAATCCACACTCCCATTGGCGCTGGAAGTCGGTAGGGTGTGCGCTGGTGTGTGGCGAAGTGTACTCATTGAAGTGAATCGACGTGTAGGTTGTCGGCCAACCTTGAGATCCGTCAGGCGCTGGGACTGTTTGCCAGTGTGCTCAAGTGCCGGTCGCTGCCCATCCAGACGCGCCATCGCAACGTGGACCTGGTTGTCATTCGCGAAAACTCCGAGGGTGAGTACAGTGGTCTCGAACATGAGGTAATGCGGAAGGGAAACAGAAAGGAAGCGAGTGAAGTGAACGTCGCCGGTTGATAGAGTGTGCCTGGCATTGTGGAAGCTCTCAAAGTGATCACAAGAGAGAGCTCAGAGCGCATTGCCAAGTTTGCTTTTGACTATGCCCATCTCAACAACCGTAAGAAGGTTACGGCGGTGCACAAGGCAAACATCATGTAAGGACTTGTATTTTATTTCTAAGCTATTTGATTGTCCTTTACTTTTTGTTTGACTATAATTATATATTTTTGTTTCATTTGCTCTATCTCTCTTTTTGATATAATTTAACGGTCCTTTTGATTTAATTGTGCCCTCTTATATCTGACTCTATTTTGATTCAATTTTGTTGTCAGACTCTCTCTCCCTCTCACCAATTGTCTGAGTCTCTATTCAAACGTTGTTTTGATTCTATTGCCGTCACACTACTCTCTCACACTCTTTTTGTTGTTAACTTTGACTTTTCCGCGTACCTCCGCTCTGCTTTGTCCGTTTCTGAATCACTCATACGCACACTGTTGGGATTCACAGGAAACTAGCGGATGGAGAGTTTCTTTCGGCGTGCAAGCGCGTCAGCGAGTTCTACCCGCACATCGCGTACGACTCGATGATCGTCGACAATGCGTCGATGCAAATGGTGTCGCGTCCGCAGCAGTTTGATGTGCTTGTAACGCCCAACCTGTACGGAAACATCATTGGCAACATTGGGGCGGGTCTCATTGGCGGGCCGGGCGTGGTGCCGGGCGTGAACATGGGACGCGATGCGGTACGTCGTCTTGTTGACTTTGGTTCCGTTTTCATTCTTCTTCTCACTGTTTTCTCTCGTTGGCCTCCCCAGGCACTGTTTGAGCCGGGCACACGTCATTCGGGACAGGACATTAAGGGACAGGGCATTGCCAACCCAACGGCAACCATCTTCTGCAGTACGCTCATGCTGCGCCACCTCAACCTCAGCACCCACGCCGACAACATTGTGTTTGCCCTCAAGAGAGTCATCAAGAACGGAAACGTACGTCTAAGCGCTCTCTTTCTCCACTCTCTTTCTTTTTCTTCTCCACTCTTTCTCAACTCTCTTTCTCCACTCTCTTTCTTTCTTCACTCTCTTTCTCCACTCTCTTTCTTTTTCTTCTCCACTCTCTTTCTTTTCTTCTCCACTCTTTCTCAACTCTCTTTCTCCACTCTCTTTCTTTCTTCACTCTCTTTCTCCACTCTCTTTCTCCACTCTCTTTCTTTCTTCACTCTCTTTCTCCACTCTCTTTCTTTTTCTTCTCCACTCTCTTTCTTTTTCTTCTCCACTCTTTCTCAACTCTCTTTCTCCACTCTCTTTCTCCGCTCTATTTCTCATTCTCTCACACATTCTTCTGTTTCGCTTTGTAGGTTCTCACCAAGGACTTGGGCGGCAAGGCGACCACTGCCGAATTTGTCAAGGCGATCAAGGCCGAAATGAGCATTTGAGGAAGGGAACAGAAGCAAAATGACAATGAAAGACTGCCCAATGTAAATCGGAAAAAGTGCGCCTATTGCATTGTCTGTGATGTTATACGCGTGCAAGTGGTGTGTCTATTGTACAACACAGTTTGAGTTGTTCGCAGAGCGCCGACCATCGGACGTCGGAACCTTGCGGACCTCCGCAGTGTCGTCCAGAACGGGCATGAGCGCATCGATGTCGGCCGCGTGTGCAGTGTAGCACAGCACGTAGGCGGCCGACGATGCCAGAGCACTCAGGCTCTCGGTCGAATCCGACGAGTCAGTTAGCGTTGCATTGCCATCGAAACTCAGACGTGCAAGCTGGGCGGGAGTCAGGCCTGGCGGATCGCAGTCCATCACGCGAGAGTCGTTAAACATCTTCCAGTCGCCGTCCACACGCGCCTGCGTCGTGCAATGTCCACCACCCATAATTCCTACTCGACACAAATGAAAGGCGGCTGTAAGCGCAGCGTTGCATAACAAACATTGCATAAGCCGCGTACCGGTGTGATGCACCACACTAGACAAGTCATACACCGTCTCGGTGCTCTCTGCGGCATTGCCATGTGCCAGAGCAAGTCCCGTCGACGGAAAAGCAATCTTCTTTTGCGCCTTAACCCATCGACCATGTACCAATTGAAATCTACAGAGACAGTACTTGAGCAACTGGATCGCATGAAAAATATTAGTGCTCGTGGCACGTTCCGACCGTTTGAGTTGGATGATGAGCACAGGTGGGAGTTTCCAAAGAGTCATTTGCTTGAAGGGGCGACGAAAGTCCGCGCATTTGGGACAGCGCCACACTTCGTCCTCGCCCAACTGCTCGTCCTTCATGAACCTATCCTCGCATGAGTCAGAATGCACACGCGCGCACACACCATATATAAATCAGACGAATAAACAGACGCTTACGCATCGAGGCACTGATTCAGTGTGATAGCTTCACCCTGTTCCTTCAGATGTATCGCCACCAGCTCATGATCGACAGTGTGCTACAAATAAGAAGAAAAAAAAAGAAACAAACACACAAAAGCGGGAAGCAAAAAAAAAACAAGGTGGGTGAGAGGAAAAGAAGAGAAGAAACCCAGAGAAAAGTAACTGACTACCTTCTCAAGGGCACTCGAGTAGCGCAGGTGGAATGCGCGAGTGTGCCAGTCAATTGCAATAAAGCCACTTGTCAGCTTCAGAGCGCTTGTTGTGTCCTGGGCTGACAACCCACATCCATTGCAGCGTCGTTCCCAGCTGCACACCGCACACCGATGACCTGAGTATAATAAAAAGATGACGTATTATTATTATTAATTATAAAATAATAATAATAAAACCCGGTTATTTGATTTGAACCTGTTGCGTCGACAAGGCGAAGAATGAACGGGGGTCGCTCGGCGGAGTAAACTTGCGTAAGAACAGAGGCAGAGGCATCGGAAGGAAAAGGATGTGTGTCGGGCATTGAAGGGGAGGTGCGCATGGGTGGGCGCACAAAGCGTCGCACGTAGCTCCAGACTGCGACGTAGAGATCGGCGGGAGTGCGCAATGAGCCGACGTGAAGCACAATAGGAAGGCCAAACAGAATGGTGTGTACAGGATGGAGATAGTGTGCCGGCTGACGTGACACTGTACGATGAACACATGTGATTGTGTCGCTGACGGGGGCACGAGGCATACGTGGATGGCCCTGCATGATGGTAGACGTGGAGCCAACGCCTTTCGGAGCAGTAGCAGAGTTGGTGATGGTGTTATTGGCGGTTGCCGTGGACGATGCGGATGACTTGAATAGGTGTGTCACGTTGTGCAAAAGTCCCTTGTTGCCTTTGCGAGGCACCGTCACGAACAAGTCGGAGGCGGCAGTGGGCGCCCCACCGTTGTCACCACTCTCGCCGCCGCCAGGCAATGGCGGCGTCATAGCCGCGGCTGGATCGCTCTTTTGCCCAGTAGGCTGCTGGGCAATGACAGAACAGTTGACCGCCGCCGGAACAGGCTCGGTGGGAGGCACAGAAGCGGTTTGGGTTGCAGCCGAGGCCGCCGTCGCAGGAGCGGCAGCAACCGAGGGCAATTGGTACACGTACAAAGGCGAGCCAAAGGTGGGCTGGACAGTACGATCGAGAGAAATGTAGCGGAAGACGCGAGCACTAGACACCTCGGCGACGAGCAAGTGTGAGGCGGAAAGGTCGCAGAGTTTAGCAAGCGATTCACAAAACTGAGCGTAAGTGTCGCGAAAGGCACAGCGTACACTGTAGCGCATGGGCACGGGACGCGTGTTGTCGTCGGGCAAGTGCACAATGACAGCCTCAAGAAAAACGTCGAGATCAACAGGGAGGGGCAACGTCAAGAAGGTGAACGGGTCAAACGTGACGTTTTCAAAATCACACTCGTTGCAGCGTACGCGTGAGCGCAACTGACCATGGAAACAGTCGACTACAATAGAGCGGTTGCGTGCCGTGTGGTTCTCCCACCACTCTGCGGCGACCTGATCGTCGGGGCGCCCGTCCGAGTCGGCAAGCTCCTTGTACGGCTTGACCGTCACACGGTTGAGATCTTCGTGGAGGCCGTCAAGCAGGAAAGACATGAGCTCCTGAGGATCGTGCTGCTCGGTGCCAGCAAACTGTGAGGCGTAGCGAATGATGGTGCTGCGCATGCGAGCAGGCGTGACGCACACCTGGCTGCCACTCCAGAGCGAATTGCAGAGCTCGCCAAACTCCATAGCAATGTGACCGTTCATGCCCATCGGATTGTTCAGGTTGTACTCGTAGCTGTGCAATTGGCGACGAAAGTAGGTGACAAAAGGAGGCGCATGGCAAATGGACTGGACGGCCGAGTTGAGAAAACAAGTGTTGCCGAGATTGGCAAGGCCCGTGCAGCCAGGGGTGACCGCAGGTGCTCTGGTCGTAGAAACAATCGTAGATGGTGTTGCAGCAGCAGTGGAGGCGGGAGTAGAAGACGGCATGGCAAGGGCAGAGGGCGACGACGACGAGGACGATGACGACAGATCGACAATGCTTGTCGGCCAGGCCCCCGAGTGCGAGCGAACTTCGACGTACACGCGCGCATTGTCGTCAATTCCTGACGCTGACAGGCTCGCAGAGGGTGCAAGCAAGTTGCCGGGGCGATCCTGGGTGCCAACAACATGGCCGACAGGTCCAGGTAAGAGCCAGAGACGCACATCGTCAGCGGCGGTGAGCACACCAACACGAGCAGGTGCAACTTCGCGCCGGTGTTTGGCCAAAATGTATTCGAGCAGATGTGTGACGGTGATGCCACGATCGACAACGAGCAAAAAAGCGGGCGCGCGAGCCACCGGTGCAACGAACACGGCCACTGTAGGTGGATACAAGTCTACCGGTGGTACTGCGCGAGACACGTCTTGTCGTGGACAGGGTGCAAGCAAAGGGCGCGGCACCACTGGACCGCCACCGTACCACGAGCTGAGTGCCTTCCAGACGCGAGGCGGCACGGCAACTACATCAACGTCGAGCGTGAGATTCGAACGGAGCGTCGGGCCAAACATGGAGTAGCAAATGCCCTGGGCGGTCGGCACGCCCACGTTAACGGTGCCGGTGGTGCGCACAACCTGGCAGATTTGTTCATTGGTGATCGGTCCTGGTGGCTGCTGGATCGCCGCCGCCGCCTGTGTGTTGGAGTCGTCAAAATTGACAAAGACGCACCAGCGATGCCACCAGTCGCGGTTCACAATGTACCAATGTTCGCGTCGCGGTGGCTCATGCCTTGTGCCATCGTTCAGCCACCGACGCACAACGTCGCCTTCGTCTGCGCGGCTGGCCGGGTGTAAACCAAGACTGGCGTGTGCAACAAGCCAGACGGTGCGCAGAGCGGAGGCAACACGAGGTTGGGAGCGTGCCCATTGGAGGAACTGGTCGCGATTGAGGTAGCCTGTCGAGTGCGAGTCGAACTCTGCAAACGCATCGACCACACACGACTCGGCGGTCGCCGTTGACTCCTTGTCATCATCGGAATTTTTGGTGGTGTCGTCCAGATCCCACAGCGATTCGAGAAGCGTCCGTAGTTCGGCACGACTCAAACGCTGATCGCCTTTGGCGTCGAAAAGGTTGAAAGTGAAGGCGAGTTTGTCGTCATGTGTGCCCTGCGCAAACGTCGAGAGACCACAAACAAGGTCGACAAACGACAGCGAGCCTAGCGACTCGATATCAAGCACATCAAAAATGCAATTAATAAGAGTCGCCGAGAGCGGCGGTTCCATGAGGTCGCGCACCACGGCACGGGTGAGGCGCCCAACGCGGCCGGCATGCAGCGACAGCTCAAAGTATTTCTGTTCGAGTGCACGCACCGCGGCTGAGCTGAAACGAGTCGAAGAACAGAGTGCCTCGTGCTGCGTCTCAATAACGAGCGCATTGAGAGACGACGACGATGCAGAGAGGGCAGATGAGGCAGAGGAGCGTGCGACGTGGGCATTGTCGGAACCATTGTCGGCAAAATCATCATCAATATCGTCACCCATAGTGATGGGTGCAACGGAAGCGGTGCCAGGTGGACCCAGGCCGATAGGTGCAACAAAACGCGTATCAAATGCCCACGAGATGAGGCGTGTCGCGGTGTGGTGTTCGTGAGCCCAAGCGCGAAAGGCCTCGTAGTTTGGGGAAGGGCACTTGCGTAGCCATTCACTCAAAGGGCGAAGCTGCTCGACGTGACACTGTTCGGCAGCGACTGTCTGCTGGACACTGTGACCATCGAGGACGCCGGAGCCTTCGAGATCGTACACGTCAAAGACGACACGCAAGCGCTCGTCGGCCGTTGCGGTATTGAAGATGGCTCGGCCGCACAAGAAGTCCTTGAAGGACATGCCTTTGGACGCACTGCCACCAAGCACATGGTAGAGCCGTTCGGCAAGCACGGGCGGCACACTGTCGCCAAGGACCTCGGCGAGAAACACTTGCTTGCTGATGGGCCCGGCGCCTGCGTTGCTGCTGAGACGATGGAACGCCTGACGAATCTTGGCGAGTTCCTCGGGTGCAACTGAAAAAAGAAGGCGGACGTGAGCGGCACGAGGAGCGGCGTTGAAGCAGAGACAAAGTGTGTCAGAAAGAGAGAGAGAGAGAGAGAGATGAGAGCAGCAGCGAGACGAGCAGAAGATGCATTGCGATGTGAATATCGGGACGAAAAGAATTCCATTGACATCAAACGTCATCTTCGTCTTGTGAGCTGACAGACAGACATACACCGCACAATGGGAGGAGAGAGAGGGTGCCGAATGAAGGAGAGTGGGGCGGGGGAGGTGGGGCGGGGTGCAGCGAAACGTCAACACACAGCCCGACTCACCTCGACGTTGCGCATCCTCGAAACTGATCGGTCTCGATCCGCGCCCTCCCATTGCTACAAGAGGTTGTGGCTTGCAAAATAAACGAGAGAAAAAAAGTTTTATAAGTTTTTCAGTTTTCTAATTTCAACAGATAACACAGTAGTCTCTTTATTATTATTAGTATTATTATTATTATTTTATTGAGTACAGCTCATTTATTTTCCTAATTAATTTTTTTTCTCAGTCACTATTCAACTTGGCGAAAGAGAAGGAGGTTCTTTAATTAAGTACATTACAGAAGAAGGTATTTGACGGCAGGATGAGGTAGAGAGAGAGAGAGAGAGAGAGAGAGAGGAGAAAGAAACAAAGTGATAGAGAGAGAGAGAGAGAGAGAGAGAGAGAGAGAGAGAGAGAGGAGAAAGAAACAAAGTGATAGAGAGAGAGAGAGAGTCAATAAAATTATTTTACTTGCGATCAAAAAGTGGTCGAAAGAACTGGAGGGTGCCTTTGACGCGATCTTGCAAATGGTACACTCCAGCGTGCACAGAGCGGTCGCCGTTGGTGTTGCACTCAAGAACGTGAATCGCACCGTTGTTGTTATTGTCGACGGAGGAAATGGCCACAGCCGTGTGATGAGGTGCATTGGCAAAGGAGTGTACACCGCGCTCGTGATGCTCAAAGGAGCAGTCTTCAAATTGAATAATGTCACCGGCAACCACGAGTTCAGCAGCAATTTCCTGGCCCCAGTTGTAGCCACGGGCGGGACGGGCGCGTGGAGTGGCCAACAATGCCTCGGCCGCAAGTGTGGCGCACTCGCCGTCGCCCACCACCTGACCCCGGTGCGCCTCACAAAACGCAACCACTTGAGGATTGAGAAGGCGAGCGCACTCTTGCAGCTGATCATCGTCAAGAGAAGGTGGTGCAGGGATACGTTGTTCTTCGAGCGTAGACGGGCGAGTACGCTTGCCCGTAAGTTTGTTGACGGTGTCAACACGAGTCAGAGTCGCACGCGAATCATCTTCAAAGACCACCTCGTACGTGCTTGTCTTAGTGAAAACATTGGCAACAATGACGGTGCGACAGTGTCCCTCCCAACCGGCGATCGTGCCCGATACGCTCGGTGGAGGTGCCATTGTCGACTCGGCAACGGGGCCATCGTCGGGCAACGTATGTTTGCTCGCAGACGCGACCAGTGTGCCCACGACAGGCTCGGGCGTCGTGCGACCACTGCGGCTGCCCGGGGAGGATTGTCCACTGGACGGGTGCGAGCGAGTAGGAGGCTGAAGCGACGCAGGGGCACCCGGACGAGGGGGCCGAGGTCGCGACGACGCACCACCACTCGCCGGAACAGGGGCGGCAGCGGGTCGTGCAGGCTTGGGAACAGGAGCGGACGACGCCCCATGGCTTGCAGAGGGACGCGGAGGTTTGGGACGAGCGGCAAGAGCAGCGGGTTTCGAAGGAGGAGGGCCCGGTCGCGGTCGTTGGGTGACTGACGCAGCGTGACCATCTGGGGAGGAGGACGAAAGTTCGGGACCAGACGTTCGAGACTCGGAGACACCACAATGGTCAACTGGCGTCGTGCTGGGCCGTTGTGGCTTGGGGCGTGCGGTGGGCGCAGCAGAGTCGGCAAGGGAGTCATCCACGACAAATTTGGGCGTGGGTCTCTGCGGTTTGGGGCGCAATGGTGCAACAGCTGTTGCCGGAGTGTCATCGAGAGATGTTGCGCTGCTTGATGCGGCACTGATGACAATTGGCGCTGTGTGTGTGGGTCTTTGGGGCTTTGGGCGGGGAGGAGGGGTGCCTTTGTTGAGGGCGGGAGGAGGTCGTGCTGGTTTGGGTTTGGGGGGATCCACGACGACAATGTGATCGGCCTCATCCAGAGTTGTTGATGTCGTCGGCGTTTTCGTTGCCGTTGTCGTTGTTGTTGTTGTTGGCGGTGGTGATGGCGACGGCGATGGTCGCTCCGCGGTGAGAGCGTCGGGGCTGGTGTTCGCCGCGACTGTTTCGGCTAGTGCCTCGCTAGCCTCGGGGTGGTGTGTCTTCGTTGAGGATGTTGTGGATGGTGGTGGGCGCGAGGGTTTTGGGCGAGCAGGTGGACCGGAGGGGTTGGCCTTGGGAGCAACAGCAATCGTACCAGTACCAGCGGCAGTGTTGTGAGTGGCGGCGGAAGAATCGGCGCGGGGCGGCTTGGCAATCGCGGGAGGACGGTGAGGAGTTGTGGCTGTGACGTGAGACTCATCCGAAGTCGCGTCAGGCAGACTCATCGAGATCGTCTGATGCGAACGCGACACGGAGGTAGGCGGAGGTGGACGTGGAGCTTTGGGTTTGGCAGGAAGTGCAACAGACTTGGGCTTGACCATTGTGTCTGTGTTGTCGGCGGATGAATCACTCGGCGAGCTTTTGGTGGACAACACCTCGGAGTCGGCGTCGCTTTCCGCCAACACCGCGGGCGTAGAGAGAATAGGCGTGGGCATGTTGAAATCAGCGTCAAAGTCGTCAAACTCGTCGGCGTGAGCTACGGCCACAGGCTTGTCGCCATCAGGCACCTCGTCAAGGATGAACTCGATGTAGTCAGTAGGAACCAGCCCACGGCGACCGTCGAGTTCGCCAACGCACCAGTCGTTGTCGATGACCTGCACGATGACTATCTCGTCGTCAGCGGCGAAGGCCAAGTCATCATCTTCCGGGGCGGGAAAGACGTAGAGAGCGCGCGCACGCTTCACCGGTGCCTTCTCTGTCGTGCCGCGTGTCGCCTCATCGTTGGAGGCTTGCGTCTCAGTCACCTGCTGGCCGTCCTTTGACTTGCGTCGACGAGGAGGCGCCTCAATCACTGGACGAACAAAAAAAAAAAAAAAAAAAAAAAAAAAGATGAACAGATGAACGATACGAAAGGGTTGGGAATGCGAAGACGAGACGCCACGGAAACGCCTCTTCGACTTTCTCAAGAACATACCTGCAGAGTCGGCCGAGTGCTTTGCGCGAGCGGGCTTTGGTGGCTGTTGAGCAACTTCGACTGGCGCCTCCTCCTTCCCGTCGGCTGCCTCAGGAGACGTCGAGGCGGGGCCAGCAACTGTCACTGGCTCGATTTTGGGTGGGGGTGGAGTGGCGGCAGATGCGACGCGAGGGGGCGCAGGGCGCGCTGGTTTGGGTTTGGGGGGTGCTTTGTGGGAACTGGCTTTGGCGTCGCCCTCGCCCTCTGGCGCCTGCGCTTGGGTGTCATTGGGGTCGCTGGAGGACACTGCTGGCGTGTCTTCTTTGCGCTCGTGGGAACTCGCCAGCGAGTTCTCGAGCAGTGCGACGATGGCGTCAAAGGATTCCGACGTGATGAGCGACTTGCCTTCAAGCGTTTTCAAATCTCGACGGATCCTCTCGATCGTAATCATCTTGAGGTCGTCCACGGACATCTCCATCGCCATGATGATGAGGGAGACTGAAAATAAAATAATTGAGAATTGAGGAAGACCGTAAATTTTTCACTTCACTTATTCCATCAGTGACCTATCGGTGCTCGATTTTCAGTGTTCTTGGAGTCAGCCATTTTGAATATTGTATAAATTTGTATTCTCTTTATCTCTTCGAACATGTAAACTTGAAGTAATGGAGTCGTGATGGAGTCTTCTATGAAATAGTAATAAATATCCGCTATTTCAATTTGCATAGTGAACTGCCATTCTGCCAACGCCCAACACTCACAACAGATCAAACTAAACGTAAGGAGCGTCAAAAATACAATAAATAGAATCCGCAAGAATTAATACCGCATTGAGCCAAGCAAAATTTGTTGTCTGGTATCGGTTGGTAGCGGCGATTGTTTGCATATGTCGGTGCCGCGTGCTACCATGTCTTCTCAGTGCAATGGGAATACATGTTATCACTCGTCATCGCCGTCTGTAACCAATCGTCGATGCTGCTCGGCTCCACTCGACGCTTTTTTTTAATTTTTTTGATATTCAATTTTCGGAGTTGATTTTTACGCCGGTTAAAATTATTTTTATTTTTATTATTATTATTATTATTATTATTATTGTTATTATTATTATTCTTATTATTATTATTATTCTTCTTCTTCTTCTTCTTCTTCTTCTTCTTCTTCTTCTTCTTCTTCTTCTTCGCGTGGTGACTGTATCATTATTAAATGGGTTGTATTCTTCTTCTTCTAATTGTATTCTTCTTCTTCTTCTAATTGACACAGCACTATGACCTGCCACTGTTCTCCCATGTTACCTCTAGAGTTTCGGTCGAGTTTGCAAGGCGGTCTGGCTGTGTCTTCGCGTGGTGACTGTATCATTAATAAATGGGTTGTATTCTTCTTCTCCTTAATTATTATTATTATTATTATTCTTATTCTTCTTCTTCTTCTTCTTCTTCTTCTTC
>CALSCP010000306.1:0-12428 GCA_943704425.1 Ministeria vibrans ATCC 50519 | reverse complement strand
ACTGCTCCTGCACCGGGGCAGACACAGTCTCAGGTTGCCACGACTGCTGCGGCGGCGGAGCAGTGTTGTCGTGCGAGGGCTCGTTTGTCGGCTGGGATTGCCACGACTGATGTGGCGGCAGAGCAGTGTTGTCGTGCGAGGGCTCGCTTGTCGGCTGGGATTGCCACGACTGCTCCTGCACCGAGGCAGACGCAGTCTCAGGTTGCCACGACTGCTGTGGCGGCAGAGCAGTGTTGTCGTGCGAGGGCTCGCTTGTCGGCTGGGATTGCCACGACTGCTCCTGCACCGGGGCAGACACAGTCTCAGGTTGCCACGACTGCTGCGGCGGCGGAGCAGTGTTGTCGTGCGAGGGCTCGTTTGTCGGCTGGGATTGCCACGACTGCTCCTGCACCGAGGCAGACGCAGTCTCAGGTTGCCATGACTGCGGCGGTTGCTGTGGTCGACTGTCCAGTTGCAAAGAGCTCGCTTGATCAGAGAGAGCAACTGGTGCAACGGCACGTACAGCAGCGCCGTTCTCTGCAGAAGGACTAAGTTGGCTGTCGTGTGGCTGCACAGGAGAAGTTGACCACGCATACGTGTCCGCCGATGGAAGTGCCGACTGGGATTCGCTGGTTGCCGGTGTATCTTCAGTGTCCCCGACCGGCAACGTAGACTCTGGCGGAAGGCTGACCACGTCACCCCATCGAAAGACGTCAGGCTGCACGGGAGGGAAAGTCGATGAAGAGTTGACGGCAGATGAGTGGTATTGCAGAATATCCTGCGGCGGCTGAGAGTTTTGCTCAAACTGCAGTTGCGACTGTTGCATTTGAAGTGATTGCTTCTGCTGCTGTTGTTGCTGCTGCTGCTGCTGCGGTTGTTGTTGCTGCTGATGTTGCTGCTGCTGCGGTTGTTGTTGCTGCTGTTGTTGTTGCTGCTGCTGCTGCTGTTGTTGTTGTTGTTGCTGCTGCTGTTGTTGTTGTTGTTGCTGTTGTTGTTGTCGCTGCTGCTGCTGCTGCTGCTGCTGCTGCTGTTGTTGTTGTTGTTGCTGCTGTTGTTGTGAATTCCAATCAAAGACAGCCGGCGAGTCGGTTTGTGCAAGCGAAGAGGGCGTCGCCGTCTGCTGCTGGAGAGTCCCGTTCGCCCCCGAAGCTTGAGTGGGCAATCCCTGAGCAGGTTGAGTCTGTTGATCCCAGTTGAACGACACGGGCGCAGAAGTAGACCGTGCTGACTGCGTGGGTTGAGCTGAGTCTTGCGACTGCGCTGCGTGTGCCCAATCAGAGGTTGAAGCATGTTCTCCTTGTCCAGCTGAGCGAAATGGCTGCTGTTGCGTCTGCACCTGCGACTGCGACTGCTGCGGCTGCGATGGTCGCTCGTACTGCTGTTGCGGCGCTAATGGCTGCCCGTACTGCTGTTGTGGCTGCACTTGTGACTGTCCATACTGCTGGTGTCCGTACTGGGGCTGCTCATATTGCTGCTCGTACTGCTGGTGGACTGGGGCAAGAGGCATTGCAGACGATGAGGATGATCTATTGGACAGTGACGAGGGAGGTCGCTGCCGTTGTGACTGCATTTGCGCTCCCCATTGAGCAACGCGCGCCTGTTCTGCTTGACGTGCCTGCTCTTCTTGCTGCTGCTGCTGCTGCTGCTGCTGTTGTTGCCCCCAGTTGGAAACGGGGGCGACGGGTGAAGCTGACAAAGATGCTCGGCCACCAGCTGCGCCAACAGGCTGCACTTCACGGGCAACGGAGGATCGTCGGCTGTGAAACGTGTTGCAAAAATCGGACATTTCCGTTTTGGCACTGAGCGAAGTCTTGCGCATCGCTGGTGCGTGAGCTCCTGCAGGCGGTGCACTGGACAAACTCGACTCGGGCATGCTGGCAATCTGTTGTTGGCGGAGTTGCTGATGCTGCTGTTGTTGCTGCTCATACCGACGTTGCTGCTCCTCATGTTGTTGTTGAAGCAACTCAGCTTGGCGCTGCTGTTGCTGCTGCGCCTCGTACTGTTGCTGCTGTGCACGCTGCTCTGCCTCGTACTGTTGCTGTTGGGCACGCTGCTGCGCCTCGTACTGTTGCTGCTGGGCACGCTGCTGCGCCTCGTACTGTTGCTGCTTCTGCTGCTGGACAAACGCAGGGGACGGCGCACCAACAGGCAGATCAGTGCCCATGGAGTTACCATGACGAGGCATGGGAGCAGCAGGAGTGACAGAGCGCTGCTGCTGCTGCTGCTGCTGCTGCTGAAAGTTCGGGGGACCGGCAATCGCACCGCCCAGGTGGCGCACTGGCGCTTGCGGTGGTTCAGGCTGCGCTGATCGAAACGGTGCACTTCGACGTCCCCACTGCGACGCCATCGACGGCGCGCTCGACGACGGAGGCTCGCCATAGCCTCTTCCGGGTGCCGTTGAAGAGGTTTGTGGCTGCAGCGAGTGCCGATTCGACGTGTTTGCCGCCTAAACCGACACGGAAAAAAAAAGAAAAAAAGAAAAAAAAAAGGATTATGCCACGAATTGTCAAAATTTCAAGTCATCGGGTCGAATAATCGCCAAAAAAGAGGCGCTTGCATGGCAAAACGTACCGGTGCCGTCGGCTGGGGCGCAGTGGAAGAGGCTGGTGTGGTCGCAACACCCCAAGCGAAACCTTCACGAAAACCCATTTTTTTTTAGTATCGCTCAAACCGAATCGTTAGAAATATAAATAGAGAAAGAGGGAGAGTGGGAGAGTGGGAGAGTAGGATAGGAAGCAGGAGAGGGAGCAAGTGGATCAGGAGAGGTGCATCGTTGCTTCAACATTTGAAGAAGACATCAACACGGTGAATGACGACGGCGATCCATCCCAGGGCCTACCGGATGATGCCATTCTAACGTCCTGATAACAATCTCAGTGAGGAGGTTCTCGATAAGAAATCGTGATCTTGAAAATGAATAATAATAAAAAATTATTGAATAGTGACAAAACTGTGTGTGTGAAACCTCTAAAACTTAATTTTTATTTCCAATCGGTTGCAAAGTCGTATGGCGCATCTTCGTCAAACGCAGCCATACCAACATCACCATCCGCGTCCGCATCAAGACGCTGTTCTTTGGCTTTGACTACAATGCAAGTTGTCAATAATAATAATAAAAGAATAAAAGCAAACTTACGCTTCTTGAGGCGTTTCTTCTCCTCCTTGAGAAACTTTTGCCTCGACTTGTTGACCTGGAGGTTAGCCTCATCCTCGGGCATGTGCATGCGACGTTTTTGTTCGGCCTTGCTGATCAGCGCGGCCTCCTCGGCAGCCTTGGCCTTCTTCTTGGACTGTGTCATGGCGTGCGCCTGCTGCAGCAGCTCCAGCTGACGCACCCGCTCTGCCGCCTCAGCGTCCTCATCGTCCTCGTCCTCATCCATCCCATCCTCCTCCTCCTCCTCCTCCTCTTCGTCATCATCGTCGTACTCTTCGTCCTCGTCATCCTCGTCCATTGACTCGTACTCGTCATCGTCGTCCTCTTCTTCGTCTTCGTTGTCGCTCCATTGCATGCGTTCCTCGGCGGGCTCATCAGCCTGCGCCATGGCGACAAACATACGTGCGTCGTCAGCCTCGCCCTTGATAGCGCCCAACACAGCCTTGTCCTGCTCGGCAAGTGTCTTGGCGTCGACGTTAAACTCGGTTGCGAACGTATCGACAACGGACGCACCAACGTGTGTGTTCTTCATGGCACTTGCTGTGGGTGCTGCAGTGTAGAAGGGGATTTTGCCGGTGTTCCAGTCGCGCAAAACGGAGCGGGCAGTGCCATCGACATCGGGAATGCCGTCCTTGCCGAGACGTCCACGCTTGCGTGCGAGCATAACAAGCAGCTCGGCGACGTCGCGAAAGGCGGGAATGCCGTATGCCTCTTGGATGTGGACGCGAGGGCAGCGCGCAAGAATGGCCTCGACGGGCGCAACAGGATCCTCGACCTGCTCGACCTTGACGCAGTTGCGCAGGACAATGTCGGCGGCCGACGCAGCGCCCGTCACCGTTGGGAAGACAATGCCGGGACAGTCGATGAGTTTGACCTTCTTGTCGAGATGGATCTCCTGCGCCTGCTTGGTCACGCCGGGCGTAGCGCCCACCGTGCACGCCTTGGACCGCTTCAGGCTGTTGATAAGCGACGACTTGCCCACATTCGGATAGCCAATGACCCCCACACTAATCGCCGTCTTGAGGTTCTGGTTGCGACTGTAGTTCTTCATCAGGTGGATCAGTGCGTCCGCTCCCAGACACTGGCTTGTCGTCATTGCTGCATCGTCGCTCGACACACCAGCTCCCACCAGCGCAGAAACCTTCTCTTGACCCAGGTTCGATTTCGACGACTATGCAAAAAAAAATATGAAAAAATGAATAATATAAAAATAATTAAAAAAAACGTCATAATGATTATTAATAATTATTATGACTATTATTTCATCATAAACTATTTTCACTGTACCTGTGTGTTGGCCTTGAAAGCAATAGTGGGGTAAAAGTTTCGCAAGTACTTGAGCCAGCCCTCGACGACTTCACGCGGCACCAGATCAATCTTATTGAGCACAAGCACCAGTCGTTTTGGTCTGCCCGTCGTCAAAATCTGCTCCTCCAGAGCCACATTGCGACATCCCATGGGATCACGTGCGTCAAGCACTTCGAGGATCACGTCGGAGGCCTCGACAACCTTCTTGAACTCGCGGTAGTAGGCACGTCGCGACCCTTCACGCAACACACCACTGTCAATCTGCTCGTGCAACTCTTCGGCCTTGAGCGAACGCATCTCAAACTGACGTCCAGCACGCTCTGCAATTTTAGACAGGGCTGTCATGCTCCCCGCCTGTGCGGCAGACGTTAGCCCACGGCGTTCGTTGGCGGCCACACGACGATCGTTCTGAAAGGGGAAAGAACGAGCGCCAAGTAAGAAAAACGAAAAGGCAAATGCGACACTGCACTGGTTTTACCTTTTGACGCTCCTCGACCTCGGCAAGTCGTTTCTTCTGTTCCTCGAGCTTGCGAAGCTCCTGTTCCTTGTAGGGCCACATGTTCGGGACGCCCGGATCCTACAAGAAAACGGACGAGAGACGTTTGAACGTGGTTCGTTCTCCGACCTGTCCACATGGGAAAGACAACCAAGTCATGCGACACGCCCGCGGCCCGTCCATCCCATTGAACACACGGGTGCACATGAATGGGTGCCCCGACCGGCACGTTTCGCGCCGTGGGGCGTCCGGCACGCGCAGCGAAAGCAACGCGAAAAAACGGAAAGTGGGGCAAGGCACCCTTTGGAAGGGTGTCGGTCGCCACGCACGACTTTGCTTGGTACCTTCTTGAGCTTCTTGCGCAATGAGGGGTTCTTTTTGGCATCGCGCTTGGCTTTTCTGTTGTGCTCGCGAACGTTTCGTTTGATCTTGTACTTCATGCCAAGCGTCATGCGCTTCGTCTTCGCCATTTTTGAATCCAAACAAGACGCAAATCCAAACACACACAAAGAAGACACACAAATGAGTGCGAAATATAAAAAGATTCAAAATTCAAATTGGATTTGTAACTTGTTACGAATAAAAAAATTCTCATTTTTATTATATTTTTATGGAGGAGCCAAAGACAACTTCGACATTAGCTGTGCCGTTCAAGCCAGTGCCACGGAGTGGTGCCGAGGGGGCATTTTCTGGGAAAACCCAAAAGATTCTGGACGAGGATGAGTTTGAAAAGGGCATTTCGGACATTGTTGAGCGCGACTATTTTCCAACACTCGAACTGCGTCGTCGCCAGCTGGAGCTGCTAGACGCCGCAGACGATCCCGTCCGCTTACGGTCGTTCACAGCCAAGTATAGTGCAGCTGACTCGCCTGGCGTCGGAGGCGGCAGAGGACCCTGGGCGACACCAGGCCGGGACGAGCGTCGGCGCAACGTCGCGAGCAACGACGAGTCGGGTCGTGCAGACGTTCGCTCCGAGTCCCTGTCGACTTTTCTTCACAAGCACACGAGCGAGGACAACGCTGCCTTTGAGGAGATTATGCACCGCGAGAATGAAGCGCGAAAGCGCAAGTATGCGTGGGCGTTCGAGGCGGAACGCAACGACCAGGAGCGCCGCAAGCATTTGGCACTCGGCTCCGCCTCACAGCCTCTTGCCATTGCTGCGCCTACACCCGCCTCCACTGCACTACCATCAGCGATTGCACAAACATCGTCTTCAACAACAACTGCTACTACTACTGCTACGACAGTGTCAAATGTCGCATCCACATCCTCCGCGGCTCCACACGCAGACACCAGATTAGTGGGAACCTCGAGTGACGAGACAGTCGAGGGCAATCTTGCGCTTCCGAAGCGTGCGGCCACATCGACGACTCTGCCTATTGCCGAGTGTGCTGCCGAGCTCGCGTTGCCTGCGGCGGCGCTCAGCAAGGCTGACTTGGCACGCCGGGAGCACGCCAAGCCCGAGGGATATGCGTACCAAGCCCAAAACACTCTCATGTACGTGCCGTCGGGACAGCCGTCCACGACGCAGAATCACATGCAGCCGCGTACGGCGCGTGTTGTTGTGCCCTCCAACACGCGTCTACCGGATGCCGAGCTCGACTTTGACGACGACGCAACACGACGCCAGCGTCTTGCAAGCACGCCCGCCGCCTCGTCGGTCGCCGACAGTGCGCTGGGCGCCGACACGCCCAAGATGGGCGGCTATGACTTTGTCGTGACACCCCGCATCGCGCCGGGGGTGGACATGACGCCCGTGATGACATGGGGCACTGTGGAGGGCACCCCTCTGTGTCTCGATGGGTCAGCGACGCCCTCCTTTGACCGGGCTGTGCTTCCCCGCGCCGGACCCGAGTTTACCGTACGCTCCATGTCGGCACGCGACCAGCTTGCACACGCCCTTGACGCCAAGACGACAAAAAAGAAGCGCGACACGGCCCGCGCCACTGCCACTGCCGCCAGCGTGGCTGCAGCGCGTCTCGGCCGCTCAGCACAGGCCACGGCGCACCTGACACCTGCTCAACGACTCGCAGCGCTCTCCCCCGCAGCCCGTGTGCTTGCCCGCCGCTCCACGCCCAAACTGGCGTCTATGGAACACACACCATCTCGTCTCAGTGGCCCTCGCACACCCATTGCAGTCAGCAGCGGGCGCACACCTTCTACTTCTTCGTCTGCCACACCGACTCGCTCCTCTATCACCAGTGGCCTCCTGAAACTCAAGCGATCATCCTCCAACATGTAACATCAAAAAGATATCACTACTGCTTATAATACAAGATCCGAACGAGAAAGTATGCAATTGTCTAATTACTACTACAACTACTACTAATAATAATTATAATTATTTTATTATTATTGTTGTTATTATTGTTATTACTATAATGAGAATTCCTATTGATTGATTCTATTTGAGTATTAAGTCGAGAAAGAGAGGCGGTCGCTGTGCTGTTGCACCCAGTCGGCGACATGCTGCATTTCGACCTTGCGTGCGGCGCGCACGGAGTCGACGTCGTCGGGGGAGGAGAAGAACAGATCGAGGTGGTGACCGCTCTGGTCAATAAGGAGGGAGGTGAGGTTGCGCGCGGCGGCGGATGGGGGCAGGTCGACAATGCCCGCGCTGGACCAAGGGTCATACTTGCCCGAGGAGAAGACAATGTTGGAGGCGGCGGCAAAGGATGGGAGAGCGTACTCGAGGGTAACCCAGTGGGGCCGCTGGACGACGCCCCAGGCGGCGAGGCAGTGAGCGTCGATGGCGGTGCGGTTGTACGGCGACGGGAAGAACATGTCGGTGACGCCGTTGCTGGTGAACCAGAAGGAATCGGGCATGTGCTCGGTGCAGAATTGATAGTCCCAAATGCCGTCAATGGACTCGTTCAGGTGAGCAAATGGATTGGGTGCAACCTGAAAGCACTCAGTGGTGTGTGTCACGTTGTACAGAACGGCAATGGCCTCGCGCACCGCCCCCACAAGTGCCACGTCGTCGTGGTCCAGCTTCTGTGCGAGCGAGCTACATGCAACGCGTACGGGCCAGGCGGGCAACTCGCCGTCACCGCCCGTCAGGTAGCTTGAGGGAAATGGGTAGTTTCCCATCGACAGGGTGTCCCACGCGTCGCGGATCCAATACGCGACGGATTGGACGTCGGTCGGGGAGTCGATGGGATCGCAGAGGCGCAGCGAGGTGGCGAGTTGGCGACGACCTGCCGGGCTGGCAGCAAGTCTGTCGAGAGCAGGCCAGAGGGCGCGCATGTTGGGAGCGCACTGCACAGAGGCGCCGCGTGCGGGAGTCGCATCGTCCGTGATGACCTCGTAGTACGTCTGTGACTTCCACTCGGGCACTTGGTTGGGAAAGGCACGCAGTGGAGCTGAGCTTGAGATGGCTCCGTCAATGACACTGGGGTACTTGGTGCGAATAAAGGCCGCCAGCATGCCGCCGTAGCTGCCCCCAAAGGCAATGACTGCCGAGCGAGTCGCAGGCAGTGTCGCTTTGAGCTCGTCCAACAGAGTCGCATAGTCGGCAATCGCCTGCTCGTGCGTGAGCAGCTCAATGTGTGCTGCTGCTTGCGCCCCATACGGAATACTCTCGCCATAAAATCGATGCTAAGCCGCGTCAATGAAAGAAGTGAGAGGGAGAGAAAACGAAAAGCAGTTTCGAACCTCGGCAAAGATTAAAAGAGCGCCAAACGCCTCGGCATTCTCCCACATGAGCCCTGTGTTGTTCACATAGAGGTCGACAGGACCTTCGTTGCCCGTGTAGAAGAAGATGGGGCTGCCGTTGCCCTTCCAGTGTTCGCGGCAGACGAAGTAGCGCTGGCGGTATGTTGCGGTCGTCGCGTCTTTGTGAAAGGCGAAATGGTCGACGAGCGAATCATGGAAATGCTCGTCGCACTTGCCAGGCGACCCGCCAATGGCTGAGGAAATACATGTTGCAAGGAGCGCGACGTACAATAGCATCGCGGCGAAACGTGAAAAGGAATGAAAATATTGTGTTCGTTCGTCACTGATCATCAGAATTCAGAAATCAGAATTATTAAACTTTGACATGTCCAAATCGTCAAAGCCCGCATCTAAGGCATCGGCGACAGCAACCCCTGCTGGCGAAGAAAACGTCAAAGTTGTCGTTCGAGTTCGACCTCCTTATGGTGTACGTTTGTGACCATTCTGTGGCAACCTCCTTCTTGTCGATACGTTGCCATCATCCTATATTCCTATTGTGCCTTTGCCACGACTGTCCTTCCGTTTCTTTTGATCTTAATTAGCGCAAGACGACATGGCCCTTTTGAGTGTTTCTTTTTTTCCCTTGCTCAATTTCTCTTCCAACTCGCTCCTGCCCACCCCTACCCGTTGCTGCATCCTTTGTTTTGCCCTCTTGTATCTCCCTCCAACAATATCGTTTGAACTGCAGCACAACCCGTTGGAATGTGCTTTTGTGCGTATTGACAGTTGCCCTGACAACCGAGTCAATCACTTTCAAAAAATGAATTCTTCTTCTGTCTCTTCTCTGCTCACAGCGAGAGCTCTCGACGAAGCTTGAGTCGTGTGTGAGCATGGCCAATAACATTACAACCGTGAAGGATCCCAGTAAGAGCAAATGAACGGTTTCTTTTGTCCAAAGTATTTTGTTGACGTTTGCAATCACAGTGCTAGTTATTTTTGTTTTCGTGGCCCATTAATCTTTTGGCATTTGCATTGCTACAGACAACGAAAAGACGGTCAAGTCGTTTACGTTTGACCACTCCTACTGGAGTTTTGATGGTTTCAAGACGGACGAAAATGGAGTGTTTTCGTCCAAGTCGGCGACGGGCGCGTACGTGAGTCAGGAGAGGGTGTACGACGACCTGGGCGCCGGAGTCATTGACAACGCATTCAAGGGCTACAACGCCACCATCTTCGCGTATGGACAGACGGGCAGTGGCAAGTCGTACACCATGATTGGCTATGGCAAGAACCGTGGACTCATTCCTCGCATTGGCGAACACATCTTTGCGGAAATCGACAAGTCGATGCGAGAGAACCCCAAGAACGAGTTTCAAGTGTCCTTTTCCATGTTGGAAATCTACAACGAACAGGTACTATTTATAATGTTACTATTATAATAATTATTATTATATTAAAATAATAATAATAATATCATAATGGTCTTGCACAGGTGCGCGATCTGCTGACGCGCAACAACCCAACAGGCGGTCTCAAGGTGCGCCAGCACCCCAAGAAAGGCTTCTTCGTGGACAGCCTGAAGATTGTGCCGGTGAACAGTTTCAAGCAAATTCAGCAGGTACAGACAAAAAAATAAAGAAGTATACGTATTTCAAAATAATAATAATAATAATAATGATTATTATTTTGATGGTATGTGCTGTTTTATATATAGAGAATGGACGAAGGCACACTGAACCGTACGACAGCCTCGACCAACATGAACGCAACAAGCAGTCGATCGCACATGGTCGTGACGATTCGGATCAAGCAGGTGTTTGACTCGCAGGCGGGCGTCAACACGACTCGCCAAAGCGAAGTGAACCTGGTTGATTTGGCGGGTAGTGAGCGCGCAGATGCAACTGGGGCGACTGGAGACCGTCTGAAGGAGGGCTCTGCCATCAACCAGAGCCTCAGCACCCTTGGAAATGTCATTCATTGTCTCGCCGACAATAGCACCAACACCAAACAGGTCTACACACATTTCGCGTATAATTGGATGGTAGTCTATATTAACATTCGTTAATGATTTCCACTAATTCAGGTGATTGTGCCGTACCGTGACAGTGTGTTGACACGTTTGTTGATGAATGCGCTCGGGGGTAACAGCAAAACGATTATGATTGCGGCAATCAGCCCGGCGGCCATCAACTACGAGGAGACACTGAGTACACTGCGTTACGCAGATCGCGCCAAGGCCATCAAGACCAAGGCAATCGTCAACGAAGACGCAACGGAGAAGCTCATTCGCGAACTGCGCGAGGAGAACGCCAAGCTGGTGCAGTTACTGAAGAAGGGCGGCATGGCCGACATCAAGGGTCTCAGTGCCGACGAGATGTCTCGCATGAAGGTAAACATCGTACACGTAAAACTATTATGTTTATTTTAATTTGACAGTCCATTAATGACATGTATTTTTTAATAATTGGTTCGAATGGTATATAATTATAGGGTGAGTTGGAGGATGATATGCGAGATAAAATCGCGGGAAACCAGCGGGAGTTGGAGGAGATGAAAGAGTCATGGCAAAAGCGACTGGAGGAAGCGAAGTGTGAGTGGGAAAAGAAGGCAAAGGAGGAGAGGGAGCAGGATGAAAAACTGGAGAAGAACCCGTACCTGTCGAACATCAACGAGGACACGCAGTTGAGCGGGATTATCCACCATTTGATAGCGACAGGCAAGACCATTGTGGGCGCCAAGGGCAGCGACGAGGTGACCGAACACACCGCCGAGAAGTTCTTTCGACTACAGATGAAGGGGCTGAGCATCCAGAAGGAGCACGCCATCATCCGCAACACAGGCAAAAAGGTCTCCATTATGCCCATTACCAACGCGAAGGTATCATTTACATATTGCAATCCGAGCCAACTCATACTAGTCTTTTAATGTTAGGTGACGGTGAATGGCGCGCTGATTTACAAAGAAACCGCGCTGCAGCACCAGGACCGCATTCTGTTGGGTAGCAACAATCTGTATGTGTTCGTGGGGCTGCCAAGCGAGCGCAAAAAGCATGCAGCACTACGTATTGACTGGGAGTATTGCCAGAACGAGATCGCCAACGTGCAAGGGCTCACCAAGACGACGGGCGGCGGGGGCGACGACGACGATGCCCAAGGCCTGCGCAGCGAGGAGGTCATGCAAATACGCGCTGATCTCGTCCATCTGCTGCCTCTCGTCAGCGAAGCCAACGCGATGAGTGAAGAGCTTCTCAAAGTACCACGCACGCACATAACACGCACAAAAAAACACGACGTCTTTCCCAAGGTGTAAACTGTTTGATTGTTTTGGGTAGGGAATGAAGTTTGACCTACTGGTTAAATCGGGAGCATCGCACAATCTGCAGGACACACGCAAGGAGGTCATGGTCAAGGTGGTCGATACCAAGAGTAACTATGTGTGGCTGTGGAGCAAGGGTAATGCAACTGAGTGTGTGAGAGATCATCCGCAAGAGATCTGAGAGTACACACGTATATGTAGGCAAGTTTATCAATCGAAAGTATCTCATGGCAGAGCTGCATCAGCAGTTTATCGAGACGGCCAAGATACCCAAGGTGGACAAGACCAAAGACCCGTACTGGGACCCTCCCGAAGACTACTTCTTGGGCTCCGTCTACGTGTACCTACAGTCTCTTGCGCACTTGGTATGTGTGTGCATGATCTGTGTCTTTGTGGTGTGTACATATGTATGTGTACACATCTGTGTATGTATGTGTGTGTGTGTGTGTGTGTGTGTGTGTGTGTGTGTGTGTGTGTGTGTGTGTGTGTGTGTGTGTGTGTGTGTGTGTGTGTGTGTGTGTG
>CALSCP010000298.1:17862-30621 GCA_943704425.1 Ministeria vibrans ATCC 50519 | reverse complement strand
AACAACTTTGCCCAAAATGCCCGCTAAAGCCGCCGCCACTCACCCCACTTACTCCGACATGGGGAATCTCTCTCTCTCTCTGCGTTCCACGCGACTGCCTTGTGGCGTTGTATTGGGGATCGTGCGTGTTTGTGTTGTGCACTGAACAATCCCCTGTCGGCAGGATGCGGCGCGCGTGTCTGCGGTTGAGGAGCTCAAGGACGTCAAAGCAGCCAAGAAACTGTTCAAGGCCAAATCCAACTTGATGGTTCTCGTCTCTGTCGGTGCGTCTCATTCTCACTCCTTTTCTTACCCCCCCCTCTCTGCCATACTAATCTCTTTTTTTCTTTTCTTCTTTTTTTCTTTTTCTTTTGTGTGTGTTTTTATGTTTTTGTGTGTGTGTGTGTGTTTTTATGTTTTTGTGTGTGTGTGTGTGTGTTTTTGTGTTTTGTGTCTCTGTGTGTGTTTTGTGTTGTGGTCTTTTTAGGTAAAGTTCCGTCGAGTTTGATGAGCGAATACGAAAAGGCTGCCGCCTCCCTGAAGGGTTCGGCAACACTGACCAAGGTCGACTGCAAGGCCGCACGCAAGGTGTGCAAGGCTCTCAAGTTGGAAGGCGAAGATGAACCAGTGCTCAAGCACTACAAGTAAGTCACATGTTAATAATGATCATTATGTTTTTGTTATTATTTTGGTTCTGAGCTATTTGTGTTGTGTTGCTTGTTCGTTGTGATCGATAATGAATAATATTGTTACATTCATTGCGTTCTTGTAGGAGTGGCACGTACACCAAGGACTACGACCGTGCTCTGGTGGCCAAGTCGATTGTGCGATTTATGAACGACCCCGAAGGCGACCTGCCTTACGACGAGAACCCTGAGGCATCCGCTGTGGTGCACGTTACCGACGCCAACTTGGACCGAGTGCTGAAGAAGGGCAAGCCGACGCTGCTCTTTATGTACGCCGCCTGGTGCGGTCACTGCAAGACCTTTAAGGTACGCAATAAAGCAATGAGAAACAAGCGATTGACGCCTGAATCTGGGGGGAATTGTGTGTTTTGTGGCCATCATAGGCGCCGTTTGCAGAGGCAGCTGCTGAGCTCAAGGGTAAGGCCATCTTGGCCGCCATCAACGCCAACATGCCTGAGGGAGCAGGCACCGGCAAGCGCTTCAACGTCACCGGCTTCCCCAAGATTCTCTACTTCGAGAGTATGTTGTACAGTGTGACAGATAAAGGAGACTCAACTCTCCGTTGTGTTCCGTAGATGGCGAAGAGAAGTTCGAGTACGGCGGAGAGCGAACCAAAGACGGAATCATCGAGTGGCTGGACGACCCCAAGGAGCCTGAGCCGCCCAAGGAGGAGGCACCCGACTTTCTGCCTGAGGGCGATGTGACCATGTTGGACGACGAGTCATTTGACCCGTTCATGGCAGAGAACCCACAGGGTGTGCTTGTCTTCTTCTATGCGCCATGGTACGATAGAGTTGTACATAGTGCGATGGATATACACGTCGTTTTTGGAGTGGAGCAGGGGGGGGTTCATGCCAGCCACTGTGTCTGCCGCGTTGTGTGTTCTCTCTTGTCTGTCTCCCTGTCTCACTCACTCACTCTATCATTTTCTTTCTGGTCAGGTGCGGCCACTGCAAGACGGCCAAGCCCGAATACGCCGATGCCGCGACGGAGATGAAGGACGAAGGCATTGAGCGCAAGTTTGCAGCAGTGGACGCGACCAAGGCCAAGAAGCTTGCCAAGAAGTTTGACGTGAGTGGGTTCCCCACCATCAAGTACTTTGTCGATGGCAAGGCCAAGTTTAAGTATGAGGGCGGTCGCAAGAAGTCCGATTTCACCACTTTCATGCTCGATCCGACTGCGCCTCCGCCACCGCCCGCGCAGGACCCCAGCTGGGCTGACGGTATGGCCATTGTCTATGTGTGGTGCTCATGCGCGCCTCTCTCTCTCTCTCTATACATTGTTTCTTCTTTCTCTCTCTCTATCGCTTTGTTTCACGGTCTGTCTGTCTGTCTTTCTTTCTGTGTGGTGTGTTCTCTCGTGAGGTGTGTCTAAACGTGTGTCTTTTGCAGCTGACAATGAAGTGGACCATCTGACTGACTCGACGTTTGATTCGTTCATCAAGAAGAAGAAGGCTGTCCTTGTTATGTTTTATGCTCCCTGGTAAGCCACACACTGAATAATCCCTATGTCACAGGACTCACTCGGCTCTCTCTTTATCCTTTCTCCTTTTCATTTAGGTGTGGACATTGCAAGGTATACTAAAACGACATAGAGAGAGGAATATGGATAATATGAATGGTCTTACACAATGTCGTTTTGTGCGTTGACAGAGTGCCAAGCCCGAGTACGACGAGGCTGCTCTCGAGATTGCTGGAAACCGCAAGATGAGTTTTGCTGCTGTGGACGCCACAAAGGGTAACAGAACCCACGCACACACATACACACACACACACACACACACACACACACACTGGTATTCACTCATTGATTGATTACAGAGAAGGAACTGGGCTCTCGCTTTGAAGTGAAGGGATTCCCTGCCTTTAAGTTCTTCTCGTACGGTAAGCTCCAGTACGATTACAACGGCGCACGCAAGAAGCAGGACTTCCTGGTAAGAGCAACACCTCTCTCTCTCTCTCTGTATCACTTTGTTTCTTTCTCCTCTCTGTATCACTTTTTTTCTTTCTCCTCTCTCTCCCTATCACTTTTTTTCTTTCTCCTCTCTCTCTCTATCACTTTTTTTCTTTCTCTCTCTCTATCACTTTTTTCTTTCTCCTCTCTCTCTATCACTTTGTTTCTTTCTCCTCTCTCTCTCTCGTTCTTTCCTTCTCTGTATGTGACTGATTGAGTGTGTGTGTGTGTTTGGATAGGACTTCATCAATGCACCCACTGCCGACACGAAAATGCCTGAACCAGTGCGTCCCCCTCCTGGTAATCAAACCTCCCTCCAGCATCCCTCTATCTCTCTTTGTTTCGTATTGATCATTGCTCTCTTTCTCTCTACCACTTTCTTCTTTCTTCCTCCTCTCTCGCTTTCTCGATGTGATCAGAGGGACCGCAGTGGAGCGAAGAGCCCGACGCAGCGGATGTGATGCATCTCACGAGCGCAACCTACGACCCGTTTGTGTCCGGTGAGGGCAAGAAGGGCTTCCTTGCTATGTTCTATGCCCCCTGGTATCCTTGAAAGAGAAGCAGAACGCAGTGCGTGTGATGTTGACTGTGATTGATCCAAATGTGTTTGTGTGTGTTTGTGTTTGTGTGTGTGTGTGTGTGTGTCAGGTGTGGACACTGCAAAAAGATGAAGCCCGCTTATGCCGAAGCAGCGACCAAGGTCAAGAATGGCTTTGTTGCCGTCGACTGCACCCAGCATCGTGATGTCTGTGAGAAGTACAGTGTAAGTGAGAGTGCATATGCGTGAGAACACATACTCTGGGACTGACTTTCTCCCCTCTTTTTCAGGTGACTGGTTATCCTACCGTCAAGTTTGTCAAGGGCAAGACTGCCATTGACTACTCTGGCGAGCGTGATGTCGACGCTCTGACTTCCTACGTTCGCGGAAAGCTCGGCATTAAGAGTGATCTGTAGAAGTGAAATGAAAAGAAAAATAGCTTTTATTCATAATGATTGTTTCTTATTTTTAATCATCTTTCGACTCTATCTTTGTTTGTGTACTGCCTTGTTTTGACATTGAGCTCTCTATGTATTTTTAGTACGAATTCTTTTCTTTGTTCTTTTTTGTAACTTTGGGTTGTGATTTCTCTAAAGAGTCTTTTTTCTGTTTTCTTTCTGAGAAACGGTACGCCAAAAACAATTTAATAAATTAATAATAATTATTATTAATATAATAATAATAATAATAAAAATATAACATTATTGTTTTGTACTGTTCTTGGACCGCAGATGAAAAACATTTTAAGTGGCTTGGGGATTGATTTGATCGGGTTCTGCGCCTCTCTCTCGCACATAGATAGTGCACTGTATAATAAAGTATTGTCCGCTTTGAGCGTAGGGAACCCGCTCTCGTTCGCGTCCGGCAGACCGGAGAGCGATCTTGAAGGTCTTACAGCCAGTTATACATTGTGTTAGAGAAATCAGATTTGGGATTACTCGAAAATTAGAGTTTAAATACTTTACCTGTTAACAGTTATTACACATCAGCTATGATATACTTAACACTGATCGCGCGCGTCATCGACGGCCTCCCTCTCTCTTCGGCGCCCGAGGAGGAAACCTCCACTAAAATCGACATGGCGCGTCACAAAGCATCCGCCAAAGCTCTCTTCAAGCGGCTCAGCGACGATGCCACGGCCCGATGCTCACTCGAGACTGGCGATGGCTATTGTTTCCAGTAAGCGTGCTTCTGCTCAGCGCACTGTCATTGGAATGGTGTCGTGTCAAAAAAAATATTATTATTCAAAAAAATATATTATATATATTAAACCTTTTGCTCGTCGCAGTTACCTCATTGAAGGGGGTGTTGTCTATCTGTGCCTCACTGAGCTGAGCTATCCGAAAAAGCTCGCCTTTTCCTTCTTGCACGATCTCCAAGTGGTACGCGTTGGGGCACACGCGTCGTCGGTTGATTTGTGAGAGTCATCGATCGCTCACTCACTTGTCTCGTCACTTGTTCCACGTAGGAGTTTGACAAGCAGTACGGCGGCCAGGTGAGCACTGTCGACAGACCCTGGCCATTCATTCACTTTGGTATCAGCCGTTCTTGATGATTGTGCATTGAGTTATATGCACTGTGTTGGTACAGTCCAGTGAGTCCAGTGGCTAACACTTGATCTTCCCCAGAAACATTTATTGGACGCACCAAGCGCGCGTACCTCGACAGTCGCAGCCAATCGAATCTCAACAAACTTACAGACGAACTCACCGATGTGCAGCGGATCATGATCAAGAACATTGACGATGTCATTCAACGCGGCGAATCCCTCGACTGTACGCAACAAATATAATAATTATAATATGATTGTATTAAAGATGTTTTGCGTGTGTGTGTGTGTGTGTGTGTGTGTGTGTGTGTGTGTGTGTGTGTGTGTGTGTGTGTGTGTGTGTGTGTGTGTGTGTTTCATCTCTATCTACTTTCAGCTGTGTCTGCAATGGCCGGAAAGCTTGCCGCGACCTCGCAAGAGTACCGAAAAGCGGCAAAACACATCAATTGGATGTCGTTTCTGCGAAAATGGGCTCCGCTTGCCATCATCTTCCTCACGCTCGCCGTCGTGGTGTACATTCGTCTTTACTGGTGGTAGTGGGGTCTTCCATTCATCAATCACTTTGTAAATAAAAATAATAATACATTTTACTTGACTGACTGTGAGCGTTCGGCGGCCAGCAGGAAGCGCGGAGGCTGCTCGCGCGTGTCGTGATAGCCAATGGGCCCCATCTCACAGTCGGCACAGATGAGGTACTTGATGCCGGAGACTGCAGAGTGAGAGAGTGTGTCAAAACACACCCACTCAACACACCACATAGACAAAAAATTCGTCCACAAAAAAAAAAAAACATTTTTCACACAAACAGGAAGCACAGCATGCGATAACCAGTGCATTGTCTTTCGTTTCGTCCTTACAGTTGCATAAAAGAGAAAAAATACACATAAAAAAACGCATTTTTACGCATTAACGCCAGAAGATGAGTCTGCCGATGGCACCGCACGCCCATAGCAGATACATAATGACAGTGAAGGCGGACTGGGGAATCAGCCATAGAACGAACATGGCAAGGTACGCAATGGGCATTTTGGGTCGAGTGAACGAAAAAAAAAGTGAAACGTTGAGAACAAATTGAGATCAAATCAAACGCAAACACCAAGTGGGAAGCAAATCTGATGCTGATCCGATATGTCACATGTGTGTGGGGAGTACGAAGAGGGCAGTCGAACACGCTCAGGGTCAAGGCACAAAAACGAAACAACACACAACACAACACACACACAAATGCGCCACGCCACAAGATGCACCACACCACTCCATGTTCTCTGCTGGCGCACACGCAGGGCCGTACCCGTCTTGGACACGCCAATGTTCTCAAAGGCAAAGATGTCGGAGCACAGCCAATGATCGACAACGTCAGTCCCTTCTAGTCTCGACGTGTCCTGCACCGCCGCGTCGCCGTCCACTGCGGCCGTGCACGCCTCGCTCTGTTGTCGCAAGTCGTCCACCAGCTCGCGCTTCTGGCGCATGTACGGCAGGAAAATGCTCTCCTGCAAATGTCGCCCGGCACTCGCCTTGAGGATCACACAGGGGCAGTTGAGGCACTTCAGATCGGACGCATTGGTGCCGTCCTAGCAACGATCCAACGCAGTCAGGCAGGCGAGTGCGACGGCAGCGACGTGCAGCCGCACACGCCATTTGTTATGATTGATTGATGTACCTCGGCAATCGACGGGGCTGCCGTGCTTCTCAATTGGCTGCCTGCCACTTCAACTGTTCCGTCCGACGACATGGTCAACGGGTGAAAAGAAAGTTAAGAAACAAACGGAAAGAAGGTAAAAATTTAATTCTCAATCATTCAAGTTGAACTTTTGTCTTTTAATGATTTAATTTTTCTTGTCGCTTTCCTCTTCTTGTCTCAGTGGTCGATCGGCTCGCATTTGTGCTCTTCGTGCTCAAGAACCTTTGATCAACCATGAGCTACTTTGACGACAGTCACGCGTACGACCACTCTCGTCTCGTCCGTCTTGTGACTCTCAACCCCCTTTTTCTTACAGGGGCACCGACTTGAACTTCCTGTCGTCGTCAGGCCACGCTGCCTCGCGCACGGGCCACACCTTCTTTGTGCACGACACGACAGGGTGCCAGAACGAGGAGGATCCGCCCGAGGACATGATTTGCTACTTTTCGCCTTCCGACACCACCTCGGTCGAGAGCCAGTCGCTCCTCATGGGCGCCGTGTCGGCACTCATCGTCTTTGCCGAGAAATACTCGCTTTCGCCGGCGCGCATCATTCGCATGGAGCGCGAAAAAATGTCCATTTTGCGCATCGACCACTACCACTTGTGCCTGTGCGGCTCGCTCGACGAGCCCGACACGGCCCTCATCAACCAGCTCGACAGCTTCTACGGCGCCTTTCGGTTCTACCACGGCTCGTTTGGGCGTGTCAAGCGCCGTTGCAACGGTGACCGGCGACTGTTTCTCGACGAGATGAAAAAGATATGCGAGCCGCTGCTGGGTCTCGTCGAGCGCACCGAAAACATCCTCCACCCGGCCTTCAACCCCACCCCATTCACTCACCTTCCCGCCTGCTCCTCCCGCCACTTTCTTGCAGCCTCTCAGATCCTCCAGCGCGTCCGTCGCTATCCTGGTGTGCTCGCAGGCGCTATCCTCTACGAAAACACGTACGCACATTTCGAATCTATCTTGTTGTCCACCTTGTGTTTTCATTTCTCTTTTCTTCTTTTTTTTTTTTAGTGCACTCTGCTCAGACCTGCCCACCAACTTTATCAACTGGATTGTGGCGCGTAAAACGCGCGTAGGGTTCTCGCAACTGCACAATGCGACGGTGAACAACGCAGCACCGCAGACCACTAGCGTTCGCACTCCCAGTGGCACTAGCACCCCCACCACAGCTCACCTCATTGGCTCACCGCCACTCTCCTCCTCCCTCCTTCTCACCACCAACCCTTCATCTTCCTCATTTTCCTCTGCTGCTCCCTCATCCAGCAGTGGTGCGCTGAGCAGTGCCCCTCCTCTTTCCTCCTCCTACACCGCGACCACTGCCAATCCCATCACCAGTAGCAACGTTACCAACACCACCACAAGTGCCTCAAGCACCTCCACCAGCAGCCCATCGCAGCAGCGCCACGCCACTCCACAACAGCAACAGCAGCAGCAGCAGATCCTCTTTGCCTCAGCAGCCTCGGCGGCCCTCACTGCATCTGCCCTCACCGGAACCATTGGGGACGTTGAGTTGAGCCAGCGTGGCGTCACTCTGCTCCCCGTCTTTCTGCCGTACGACCAGCTTACTCAGCTTCGTCGCGATGCCCTGCCCGCCCCGTTTCCATCGACGGACGCGGTCAATCGCATTCCAATGGAGCAGATTATGAGTGGTCGCGATGGGGAGTTTGTGGGGCTGTACATTCAGTCCTTTGGCGCACTCACACTCTGTGTCATTGTCGAACTCTATTTGCTTTATGACTTTCGGGCGGTGGAAAAATTGCGCCAATTGCAACACGACTCTCTGGTCGCACTCAATGCAAATCTGCGCGTGTGCTTTGCCGAGTCTCCTCTCGTCTATGCGCACGACTACTTTGGCCATGTGTGTTTCGACGGGGTTGCACAGACGTTGAGTGGGTCACTGCTCACGTCCGATCTGGTGCGTGCCGTTGCGACGACCCATGACATTCTTGCGGCCGACAAGACAGTCTCGCAGGTGGTGCTGGGCGACGACACAGGCTCTGTCCTTGCCCAGCGCACCTTTGACCGCGAAAACTACGTCATGTTGCCCGGCGCCGCCTTCAACGGTCGCACTGCCTTTCGCAATGTCATTCGGCTCGAGACTCTCGCCAGTGAGACGCTGATTTGTGAGCATGGTCAGTCCCTTGTATAATAAGAATCATATTTTTTTATCTTGCGAACTGAGTGACTGACATTCATTGACATAATATCTGATGACATGTTTTAAGTTTTAAAATTTAACGATAGTTATCAGTCAATCTTTTTATGACTGCTACGCTGGGGTGGGCGGCCTCTGCCTTCTTCATTGTTGGCGTTGTCGTCGTGGCGACAGCAGCCCATGCTTCAAATCCCTGTCGTGTGTGTGTGTGTGCTGCCACTTCGGTGGATTGCGCAGGACGAGGAATCTCCTCCATCGCGGTACCCATTTTGTCTCCCATGACTCTTCGAAGTGTATGACGGCGACTTGGCTCACTCTGTCGTGGTTTTAGGCTCTCTCTTTTGACGAGATCCCTGAGACCCAGTCTCTCAACTTGAGCCACAATGCTCTCTCGCTCGTCGCCAACAACTCCTTTGCCCTGCTGCCTCATCTGAGAACACTCGACCTGTCATACAACGCTCTCGTGTCCGTCCAGAGCGACGCTTTCCAACACACGTCGGTCGAGTCGCTCCTCCTCCACCAAAACCCCTCTCTCAATGCCCTCCCGCCCCGTCTACTCGCGCCCCTCGCCAACTTGACTGTACTGGACCTAAGCTACACTGGCATCGGGTCCTTGCCGCCCGGCTTGTTCGCACACAACCGTCTACTGCGTGAGTTCTCTCTTGTCAACACTCCATCGTCTCTCCCAGGCTTGCGCGTGCCTCCACCGCACGACACCTTTCGAAGCACTCCCGCCATCGAGGTGATTCGAATCTCATTCAGCTCCAAGATTGGCTCAGAGTCGTCGGCCACTATCCATGGCGTCTACAGCGACTTGCCGCTTCTGCGCGAACTCACGCTCTCCAACATGGTTGTGCAACACATGAATGCATCCGACTTTGTCGGTTTGCCGTCCCTTGTGCAACTCAACCTCGCGTTCCTCCAAGTCCTCTTTGTCGGGCCCCCAGCAAACACCTTTGAGCCGCTGGGTCCCTCTCTGCGTCATCTGTCGCTCGACAACTTCTTCTCCGTCTACAACATGTCCGACACACTTCTCTACGGTGTCATCAACCTTGGTTTCTTTACGCCTCTCACTGCCCTTGAAACCCTCTCGTTTAGCGCCTTCTACGCCACCCCCTCTCCTCCACTTAACAATCCCCACCTGCGCTCACTCAGCGTCACCATTGAAAACGGCATCAACTCCACCCAGAATCTACTGGGCCCGTCGCTTACCTCCCTCGCCTCGCTCACCCTTACTAATACAGCCATCTTCCACCCGCCGCTTCTCTTCAACACCCTTCCCTCCCTCCACACCCTCACTCTCTCCTCCATTCTCTCCACCGCACCCCTCTTCAGTCCCGACTCCCTCTCTCGCCTACCTCTCCTCACCTCCTTCTCCTGCGTCAACTGCCCCACCGCAGACCCCCTTCCTTCCTCCCTCTCCCTCGAACCTCTGCCGTCCCTCTCCAGCCTTACTCTTTCGCAGGCCTCCCTTCAACTCATCCCCCCACACTTCTTTGACCATTACCCGAATCTCACTTTTCTCTCTTTGACTTTCAATGGACTCCAGTCCCTTCCGAGTAAGTACATGCTATAACACTATTGATTTATTACGAATATGATAATAATAATAATTATTATTACTACAATAGTAATAATAATACTAAATTATTTATTATTAATATTATAATAATAATAATAATTATTATTATTATTATTATTAATAATTTTTATTTATTTATTTTATCACGTTTTGATTTGTAGCAAACCTATTTGAGCTAAACTCGAATTTGTCAACAATCGAAATCGGATTTAATGATCTCACCGAACTTCCGAGTGATCTTTTTGGCTACACAAAGAGCCTCAAACGGATTGGAATGGAACGATTCAATGGAAAATCACTCAATAACGGTTAAAAACACTAAATTTATAAAGAATAACAATAACGAACAATTTTTGTTGTTCTTGTTGTTTTTAGAGACTTTCTCTGGTCTAGTGGAACTGGAAGAGCTTGAGATGGGAGGGGCAGTGGCACTGGAAGGACTATCGCCCGTGTTGTTTGGGTCATTGGTTTCTCTTTCGTCACTCAATTTGGGAAACATCGCCCTCTCCACTTCCTACTTCGACCAACTTCCTTTTGCCCACCTGCGCAGTCTCAAGCATCTCGTTTTGGGTGGGTCTCCTTCTGTCTCAGATATATCGCTCAGTAGGATTCAATGAATTATTGTTATCCTTTAACTGATTCTTCTTTTGCGTGCGTAGCACAATCAAGGTTGTTTAGCGACTGTCCTTTGGATACTCTCATTCTTTCTCTGAGTGGAATTAGCTCAGTCGGTGAAAACCTATTCGATCCGCTCAATTCCAGTAAGAAAGACATTTTTGATATACATTTATATGAATATGAATCTAAAACCTGTTTTTCGTAGCTCTGACTCGATTGGATTTGAGCTCAAACAAACTCACTGAGCTCAAACAATTTACATTTGCACAACTCTCCCAATTGAAACAATTAGACTTGTCATGTGAGTTGAACATTAATTTTCTTTTGAAAGAAGAACTAAAATAATCTCTATTTTAGATAATGCACTGACATCGATCCCGAGTGGACTCTTTTCGGGACTGAGCTCAGTGGACTCTGTCTCACTCGCACACAATCAGATTCACTCGTTTCCCGCTCTCTTTGGGTCTGTTCCTTTGGCCTTTGACCTTACCTTATTTGACGCCAGTTTTAATCAAATACTCTCTGTCGATCCCCTCTTTTTCTCGCCCGTCAGAACTGCCCATTCATTGTATGGTTTGTGTTCTCTAATCTTTTCGTTTTTTTTTTTGGTGCAGATTCGAAATGTTCAAACAGTCAATCTGAAATCGAATCTGTTGAGTTCGACTGACTTTGTGTCGTTTTCTGCGGACTATCTTGACCTCAGTTTCAATCAACTGACCATTTTATCCTTTTCAAACTGGAAATCCGGTCCAATGGGGTTTCTCAATCTCAATGCTAATAATTTGTCTCAGGTAACAACAAAACTTGGGAAAAGCGTGTGTGTGTGTGTGTGTGTGTGTGTGTGTGTGTGTGTGTGTGTGTGTGTGTGTGTGTGTGTGTGTGTGTGTGAAAGAATTTTACATTGCATTCGTCTTGTTTTAGATTCCAGTGGTTATTATTGAAACGCGCATTACCACCATCACCGGAAACCCCTTTCCCGGACCTTTTTGTCCCGGCGGCTCATTTGGGGATTATCCAGTGTGTGTCATGTGCGACAGTCAATGTGCGTTGCATTAGTGTTTGATGGTGATTTATTTTTGATGGGGATTTATTTTTGATGTGGGGTGTTGCAGGTCTTCAAGGGTTTAGTACGTTGCCTGGCGAACTGGCGTACACTCAGCCGGCGGGATGTGCCGGGCCCAGTGCAGATTCGTGTTGTGCTGATGGTTTGACTGGTCAGTAGTGTGTGTGTGTGTGTGTGTGTGTGTGTGTGTGTGTGTGTGTGTGTGTGTGTGTGTGTGTGTGTGTGTGTGTGTGTAATCTGTCTCTTGTTTCTGTTTCCTTTGTCTCTTTATTCATCTTGCTTGTGCTTTATTCATCTTTGTGCTTGTGCTATAGGGAGTAATTGTGAGTTTGTGACGTCGTGTGATGCACAGCCGTGTGGAACGTATCCTGAGGGAATATGCTTGACGGTGAATGTGACAGGAAGTCCTGTGCCGGCTGTGCGTCCGGTGTGTCAGTGCCAAGCGCCACTGAAGAGCTATGATGGAAAGTTTGGACCGGAGTGTGTGCGTGAGTGTCCACCGCTGACATACTTTGAAGCGTATAGCGAGTATTATCAAGGGCCAGTGTGTCTCGCGTGTGATGTGGTGTGCACGTTGGGCTGTGTGGGCCCACGGGGTACTGATTGCATTGAGAAGCATTCCCCCTTGGCCATTCAAGTTGGAGCGGGCGTTGGAGTATCGCTCTTGCTGGTGGGCATGGCGCTGACTGTGTTAATTGTGAAGTACATGCGGAAGAAACAGTCGCGACAGTCTGAGCTGTACACGCGACTGTTGGACGAGCGAGATGAGCGTGTGAAGGCACTGGAAGGCGCGTGGAACATTGATCCCAATGTGAGAGCCAACGAAATTATGACTGTGTGTGTGTGAGAGAGAGAGACAGAGAGAGAGACAGAGAGAGAGAGAGAGAGAGAGAGAGAGAGAGAGAGAGAGAGAGAGAGAGAGAGAGAGAGAGAGAGAGAGAGAGAGAGAG
>CALSCP010000298.1:3958-17853 GCA_943704425.1 Ministeria vibrans ATCC 50519 | reverse complement strand
CCCCCCCCCCACCCGCCGATTCCACTGTACATCGCGAAGTACCCTATAAGCTTAAGCCTGTCTCCAATCACACAATAGTGCACTCTTTCTCTTCCTTTACGTCTCCTCTCCTCCTCTTCCCCATCCCCAGTCGACCTCAACCCTAGCCACCCGCACACAAACCACATCAAGCATACATTCTTCGTGTCTTCGGCACGGATTCATTTTTCACTCTCGTTTCACTCTCTTTTCATTCATTTCCTGATGATCAATAATAGAAATCATTCTATTGCTCGATAATTTTCTTATTGTGAATATACATTATAATACTTTATACTCTTCTTGGGATAGGAGACGGTCCTCGACACACGTATCGAATGGATCCGCGGACGATTCCTTGAAACAACTCGCTTGCGCGACGAAAAATGGCGCAAAATGTGGAACAACGACGACGAGCGCAAGACGATCATCCACTACCTGGAGACGGGCCGTGAGCGCATGCTCTACCTCGTCGTCGACTTGAAAGACCAGGTTGTGGCGCTGCGCGAGCCGCCACAGGCGCCCCTGAAGAAGAAGGGCTGCTTCTTCATGCGACGTGAACTCAGCGAGGCGGGTGTCACGGGCGACAACATTGAGGCGTCGCTTGCCTTTGGTGACATTTCCTATGCGCCCCTCGACTATACGTCGGCCCTCGTCGACGACGTGTTCATTCCACTTATCGCGAACAAGCAGAACCAGCAAGACTGGCCGGCAGTGGTCGCGGACGACGTCCTCCAGCACATGCACTCGCTCAAGAGCTCCCTCTACGTCGTCGGCGGCCAGGCGCGCGGCAAGACGCTCCTGCCCATGCCGACGGGTGCCGACTCGGACGATCCACGCATTGACAAGACCCTCGTACACAACATCGAGACGGCCATTGTCGAGTGGAGCCGTCAGATTCGCGCCGTCCTGCGCACCTCGTCCGACACTCAGCTCAAAATGGGCCAGCATCCCACACCCGCCAGCGAAATTGCCTTCTGGTCGGCTCGTCGCGACAACCTCGAGAGCATCTTTGAGCAGCTCAAAGAGGACAAGGTACTGCAACAAAAAAGAATCAAAGCAACTGTCACCACTGACACCACACTCTTAGACACGCAAACTGGCGCGCGTCCTTGAGCTGTGCAAGTCCTCCTTCTACCCTTCCTACCGCCAAATGACCCAAGAGGTAACCGTCCCACATCCCATTTATCCACACACAGCAGACGTACTCAACTCAATTCATTGCGTCACGCATCATTGCCAGGTCGTGGAGGCCCTGCGCGAGGCACGGGACATTGAGTTGCACCTGCGTGCGTTGCAGCCGCACCTGGACGCCCTCGGGCCCGACAACACCAATCTCGACGAGATTCTTTCTGTGCTTGCGCCCCTCTTCCACGCACTGGGGCTCGTCTGGCGCCACTCCAAGTATTACAACCGCATTGATCGCGTCACAGTGCTTCTACGGGAGATTGTCAATGAGCTCATTGACCATGCACGTGCACACATTCAGCCCGAGGAGATCTTCAAAGTGCGCGCCTGTGTGACTGTTTAATTCTCTTCACTCACCCGAATCTCTTTTTTGTTTTGGGGGGGTTTTTTATTGTTTTATAGCTTGAAATCGATGATGCAACGGAACGCATTGATGCCGCAACCAAAATGGCCAAGGACTTCCAAAGCGAGTTTGACATGTGTCGCGCAGCCATCAACCGAGACGCAGAACAAAGCTCGTACGCACACACACATACACCCACACATACATTTCCCAAACACATCCATATACCCACATCATATTTATAATAATAATAATAATAATTATTATTATTATTATAATTATTAGTATTATATATACACACATACGTAACGTACACACATACACTCACTTACTCACTCACTCACTCACTCACTTACTCACTCACTTACTCACTCACGTACTCACTCACGTACTCACTCACTTACTCACTCACGTACTTCACGTACTCACTCACTTACTCACTCACGTACTCACTCACTTACTCACTCACTTACTTACTCACGTACTCACTCACTTACTCATACACGTATCAGGTGCAATGCGTGGCAGTTTGACTCCAATGTGGTCTTGTCACGTTTGAATCTCTACCAAGAGCGCATTCACATGGTGCAGGATCTCTTTCACACAGCAGCAGAGTATCTTCGCCTCGAAAAGGTCTCCTCTTTCTCTCTCTGTTGTTCTTTTTTTTGCTCATCACTCGTCTTTTGTTTAGGTTGAAATGGGCGGTAGTCAGGGCAAGACACTGACGCACCATGTGCAGCAGGTGTTCAAGTCGTTTGATCAGCTGTGGCAAGCACTTGGCGAGAAGGGCCTTGACTGTGTGGACCCCGCCGAGCGTGCCTTTGAGCGTGAGTACGCCATCATGTTGCGTCGCATCGACGACCTTGACCGTCAGTTAGCGTCCATCATTGGCGCAGCCTTTGACGATGCCATGACCCCCGAGGCGCGCTTTAAGGTCATCGAGACCTTCCAGTCTATGGGAAGTCGCCCCATCATACGCTCCGCCATCGACACCCAACAGGAGCCGCTTCTCGCCCTCTACAGCGCCGAACTCGATCGTGTTCGCGCTCTCTACAATGCCCAGTCGGCCGCCCCACCTGTCCACAAGAACCAACCGGCGGTCGCGGGTGCGCTCATCTGGAGCAGCGAACTGCGCCAGCGCATTGATGGGCCTATGCACAAGTTTACCGAGTTCCTACCCGACGCCCTTCGTACCACAGACGGTCTTCTTGCCGTTGAAAAGCACACCGAGATGACGGCGCTTGTCGATGCTTACGACCAGCGTCTGCACCAGCAGTGGGCCGCTGGCATCGACGCCATCAGCACCACCAACCTGGAGCGCACGCTTCTCGTGCGCGACGAAGCAACGGGCCTCATCAACGTCAACTTTGACCGTGAACTCGTGGCGCTCTTGCGCGAAGTCAAATATCTCGACCCTCTCGACTCGCGAAAGATCCCCACTACCGCAGCGAGCCTTTTTGCCAAGAACGAGCAGTTTCGTCAGCACGTCGGCAACCTCGACGTTGCCACTACCCTTTACAACGAAGTGCAACGCACCATGATCAGCGTCGAGGCGCCTCTCTTGCGCTCACGCATTGAAAAGGTCGATCGTCTTCTCGAACGTGCACTCGCGTCGCTCAATTGGAACGACAATGTCGATGACTACATTACCCAGGTGCGCACTGAGGTCACCGACCTTAACCGTCGTCTGGCACACGCCAAGGACAACGTGCGCGCCATGGAATCGCTCATGGCAGAGTGGGCGAGTGCACCGCTCCACGAACGCGGCGCTGGTGGCAAGCGTGGTCTGTTGCTCATCAGCAACGACCGTCATGCGACCCTTGATCGTCGGTATGCCCTCATCGAGATGCACGGCAAGCGCATTCGCGAGCTCCTTGAAGATACACGGACTACACTTGAAGTGAGTGATCCCAACTGCGACGACTGGGCGGGCTACTGCGACCACATTGACGCACTGGTCGCCAACGGCTTTGCACGTGCCATCAAAACCTCTTTGCAGTTTCTTCTCGACAACATGGCCGTCAGCACTGGTACTCGTGGTTCCTCCTCCTCCTCTGCTCCCCTCATCGAGGCCAAGTTTGTCCTGCAACCGCCCGACATGGCCTTTCAGCCGTCCATGGAGGCTGACCGCGAAGACGACCCCGCCTCCTTCGATGCTCTCCTCCATCTTCTTCTCACCGACATTTACCATCAAGCGACCCTCGTTCCGCGCCTTGGCATTGGAAAAAAACAGTCGTCCTCAGCCAAGGCGGTTGTACTCGTGGCCGACGCGACTTCAAGCACGACCGCCACCACCACCACCGCCGTCGCCGCTGCCGACGACGACGACGACGACGACAATGACTACTTGGCACTGATGCAACGCGACGAGTCTGTTGCCACGCTCCGCACAACGCTTAACAATGCAGCGTCAAGCGTCGTCAACGCCTGTCTTGAGTTTCAAGCCAGTCTCGAGCACTACGCCTACCTGTGGCTTGACGACCGCGCCGAGTTTCTACGCCAGTTCCTCCTTTACGGCCACATTGTCACTGCCGAAGAGGTCGAGAGCTACGGTGAAGACGGCGTTCCCGAGAAAACCCCAACTCTCGAAGCCTTTGATGTCGAAATCCGAAAGGTACTGAAGCATAACAATTTGTTTTTTGTTTTTGTTTTCCGGCACAACATTCTCATTCGTTTCTTTGTTTCTTTTCTTTCTTTTTTCTTCTTCTTCAGTTTGAGCAAATGTACAATGACGTGCAGGCAATGAAGGACACGTACACATTTGACGAGTGGCTGCGTGTCGACGTACGTCCGTTTAAGCAGGTGCTTGCGAACATGATCAAGCGCTGGTCATACACTTTTATTGAGCATCTGCAGAACGATGTGATTGAGCGCACACGCGAACTCGACGTCTTCCTGGCAGCCGCACGGCCAGTGCTCAAAGAAGAGGTGGTTGCCGGCGACTACGATGGTCTCTTGCGTGTAATGGGTGTGCTGAAGCGTGAGCGTGAGCGTCGCGAGCGCACCGACGCCATGTTTGAGCCGCTCAACCGCACCGTGACGTTGCTCGCACAGTTCAATGTGGAGCTTGACACGGAGGTGGTGCAGCGACTGGAGGCACAGGTTGACGACTGGGCGATCCTCAAGAAAATGGCTCTCAACTGCAAGCACGCGTGCGCGCCCCATCAGGAGGAGGAAGTGCGTAAGCTCAAGGGTCGCTGCGATGCCTTCAATATGCGCAATTTTGAGTTCCGCGAAAAATTTCTCCGCCTTGCGCCCTTTGAATACGCAATTCCACCCGAGAGCGCCTACCGCACCATCAACGAGTTGCGCGCCCAGGTTGATGCAAACCTCACGGAATTGGGTCGTCTCAAGCAGTCGGGTGCGCTCTTTGAGTACACCGTGCCTGTCTACAAGCAGCTGCAGGCATGCGAACGTGAGACCCGCATGCTCAAGTCGCTCTGGGACATGGTTCGGCCCTCGCCTTTTTCGTAATGATTTCACTCATTCTTTTTTGTCGGGTTTATTCCTTTTAGATTTCGTTTGTGCAGCACTTGTTTGACTCGTGGCGCGTGGCGCTGTGGAAGTCAATCAACGTCGACGAAATTGAACTGGAAGTCAAGCGAATGCTTAACTTTATTCGTTCGCTTGACAAACACGTGCGCTCGTGGGATGCTTACGCAGGACTTGACAGTGCACTCAAGAACATGGTATGACAAAGCACACACAAATGAATCGACAAAAGCAAAAGCCCATTGTTCATTCGTGGGATCTGTAACTGCCGCACAGGTGACGTCCGTGCGGTCCGTCAGTGAGCTCAACAACGCGGCCATTCGCGACCGTCATTGGCTGCAACTTATTGATGTAACGAAAGTGCGCTTCCACATGACCGACGAAACACGCCTCGATGATTTATTGGCTCTCAAACTTCACAACTTTGAAGACGAGGTACAATTTTAACGATGTTCTTGATGACTTCAGTTAATTCACCTCTTTTTTTGTTTTGTTGTTGTGTTTAGGTGCGAAACATTGTGGACAAGGCAGTGAAAGAACTGTCTATGGAAAAAACACTGTCTGAGTTGGAGAAGACATGGTCGGGAATGCACTTTGTGTACGAGAAGCACACGCGCACTGGCACATTCGTCGTGCGGGTCGACGAAGTTGTTATTGAGGCATTGGAAGATAATCAGGTGAGTGTGCGTATTTTACATTCTCTATTGTGTCTTTCTTTCATTCTCACTCTCATTCTTATTCTTTTTCTCATTCTCATTCTTAATTCTCTTTTTCATTCTCATTCTCATTCTCATTCTCACTCTTTTTCTCTTTCTTTCACTGTGATGTTCAGGTTCAAGTGCAGAACCTGATGGTCTCCAAGCACATTGGGTTCTTTCAGGAGCAGGTCTCGTCGTGGCTTTCAAAGCTCTCCACTGTCGATTCCGTCATTCAAATTTGGCTTGAGGTACCTAATGAAACTGCTTCACATGTGTCAAACTGAGTGCGAGTCGACTTGTTCGGTGTGTAGGTCCAACGGACTTGGAGTCATCTGGAGAGCATCTTTATTGGCAGTGACGACATTCGCAAACAACTCCCAGACGATGCGAAGCGGTATTTTTAGCGCGTTCTTTTTTCCTCTTTATGACTCACACACGTACGCGCCCACTCTTTTTGTTTAGGTTTGATGGAATTGACAGTGATTGGAAGGAGCTGATGGGCGGAATGACAGACGAGACCAATGTGGTTGTGGTGTGCAATCGGGCACGTCTCTTTGACCGCTTTGAGGACATTCAAGAGCGACTGGCCCTGTGCGAAAAGGCTCTGGCCGAGTATCTGGAGACCAAACGACTTGCCTTTCCTCGGTGCGTCTTCTTCTTCCGCCTTCCTGTTTTCTGCGTGTTTCTGATTCTCTCTTGTGACCTGTAGATTCTACTTTACGTCACCGACGGATCTGCTGGACATCCTATCGAATGGGAATGCACCGTTGCAAGTGGTGCGGCATTTGAGCAAGCTGTTTTCGAACATGCACAGCCTGACTTTTCGCAAGATTGACGAGGCGGGCGGTGATGAGGCAAGCAACATGAGCAAGACGGCCGTCGGCATGTGGAGTGGCGAGAAGGAGTATGTGGAGTTTACACAGCCGGTGGAGTTGACGGGACCCGTCGAAGACTGGCTCAACCTGCTGATGCGCACGTCGCGCGCAACCCTCAAGGACATCCTCACGAGCGCCGTGGTGTCGTACGAAGAGAAGCCCCGCGAGCAGTGGCTTCTCGAGTACCCTGCGCAGTTGTCGCTGGCCGGTGTGCAGATTTGGTGGACCACCGAAGTGGGGTTGGCCTTTGAGCGTCTTGAAGAGGGTCACGAAATGGTACACATACAAAAATCTCACTCAAGCTCATTGTTTTCTTCCTTGTGTCTTTTTTATTATTAAATTTAGGCATTAAAAGACTACTACAAGAAGCAAGTGGCGCAGCTGAACTCGCTAATTGGGCTGATTATTGGCGAACTGAGCAAACTGGACCGCCAGACGATCATGACCATCTGCACCATTGACGTGCACGCTCGCGATGTGGTGCAGAAGCTTATTACGGAGAAGGCAGAGAATGCACAGAGCTTTGCGTGGCAGTCGCAGCTGCGCCACCGCTGGGACGAAGACAAGTACAAGGACTGCATGGCCAACATTTGCGATGCTCAGTTTCGCTATGCCTATGAGTAAGACAATAAGAAAAAAATAGAGAATCAAACAATAATAATAATAATTATAATAATTATAATTATAATCCCTAACCCCAACTCTAACCCTAACATAATAATAATAATAAAACAATATTATTGTGCCTCCTCTCACCTTTTTTTTGTAAGGTACTTGGGGAATTTGCCGCGTTTGGTGATTACGCCGCTGACGGATCGGTGTTACGTGACGCTAACGCAAGCATTACACCTGGTCATGAGCGGGGCACCAGCAGGACCAGCGGGCACGGGTAAGACGGAGACGACCAAGGATCTGGGACGATCGCTGGGTCTGCCGGTGTACGTGTTCAATTGCAGCGAGCAGATGGACTACACGTCCGTGGGCAACATCTACAAGGGTCTAGCTCAGTCCGGCTCGTGGGGTTGCTTTGACGAGTTCAATCGCATCAGCATTGAGGTGCTCTCGGTTGTTGCTGTGCAGGTCAAAACTATTCAGGATGCGCTCAAAGCCAAGAAGAGTCGATTCAAGTGAGCTCACATGCACATACACACACACACAGAGAGAGAGAGAGAGAGAGAGAGAGAGAGAGAGAGAGAGAGAGAGAGAGAGAGAGAGAGAGAGAGAGAGAGAGAGAGAGGGAGAGGGAGAAAGAACAAAGTGACACAGAGAAAACAAAATGACAGAAGGATTGGGAGAAACAGCAAAGTGATGGAGAGTATGTGTGTGTGTGTGTGTGTTGTAATAATTCTGGAATTGATTGTGATTTTAGGATGTTGATATAGTGGAGCGGATTGGCCGGGGATCGTATGGTGACGTGTTTCGCGGAGAATGGGCTGGAAAGTCAGTCGCAATCAAACGCGTAAGATTGACAAGTGCAACGATGATTAAATGGAACAGTGTGATAGACTTTCACCCACTTGCTCCACTTGTCTCTCACTCACTGTCTGTTTTTCTGTCTCTTTCACTCAGTTGATGCATGCTGTATTGGAAATGGACGAGTCGTCGCTTGCTTTGTTTGCGCGTGAAGTGGACTTTATGCGGAGTTTGAAACATGCAAATTTGGTGCACTTTTATGGAACGGGAATGTATGAGGACGGGACGCCCTTCATTTTGTTGGAGTTTGTGGAGCGAGGGTCGCTAAGGAGTGTGCTGGATGGAGAAGATGAATTGGATTGGCCATTGCGAGTGCGCTTTGCATTGGACATTGCGCGTGGAATGCGCCATTTGCACTCACGCACCCCCCCACTACTCCATCGGGATCTCAAGAGTGAAAACTGTCTTGTGGACGCAAAGTGGACTGTCAAGGTATCAAAGAACGGTTGTATCAAGTGGCGTTGTTGATATGACCGTTCTTATTTTTTCTATGTTATAGGTGTCCGACTTTGGATCAAGTCAGCTTGCGACTGCAGCGCGACCCGGTCGGTTGCCCGTTGAGCGCGTCATTAACGATTCAACCGAGCCGTATACGACGGGTACGGAACTGAGCGTCGCCTCTGGGGGGTTTGCCGAGAATCCTGGTTCGCTCTTGTGGATGGCACCCGAGCTGCTGCGGGGCAATCGAAACACGAGTGCGTCGGATGTCTACTCGTTTGCCATTGTGCTGTGGGAGATTCTCACGCGCGAGTTTCCTTTTGCTGACGAGCCTCTTCTGAGTGTTGTGAAGGAGAGTGTGCTCCGTGGCGGCCGCCCGGGAGTGCCTGAGGCGATTGAGCGCACGGCGCCCCCCGAGTACCTCGCTGTCATGCGCAAGTGTTGGGTTCCATCAACGCGCCCCTCCTTTGGTGATGTGGTCGTGGCGCTTCTCGACGTTGATGAGCAGTTGTAAAATCATCATCATCATTATTATTATTATTATTATTATTATTATTATTAGTGACTGTATCATTAATAAATGGGTTGTATTCTTCTACTTCTATCATCTTCTTCTATCACAATTCACTGTTCTATTTGTTGGCAAGGTCGAGGTCCCCAATACCCATAGATGATTATTAGATGTATTGTAGAAGTGAGTGGGACCGTGGGAGGTGCGAGGTTGAAGGATGCGCGGCGAGGACGTCAGGAACGAAGTCAGGAAGTCGATATTCACTCTATTCACACAATCTGTGATCAATCAATTTTCTTCTTTTCTGATCTTTTCGATGGAAGACGATCCTGACGGCAATGGCGAGTTTGTTGTTGTCAAGGGTCGACGAGGAGCGCCTCGGAAAGCGAAAGGGCCGGCGCGCAAGGGGACGGATGTGCAGCATGTTGACCCGCGCAGCGCACTCGCCTTTGCGACCCTGCTCCCCCTCGTCTCCACGTAAGTGCGTCGGGAAACCATGCATGATCTTAACGGCGCACACCCACGTGGCGTTTAGGGAGGCTCTCAGCGAATCGCAGCTGTGGACGAGCGTCCGAGGTGACTCCACTCGTCGACGCGCTTTCCCACCGTAACGCCTCCGTCTGTAGACCTTCTATCATCGATTGCCCCCTCGGAGCCCGTTGTAGACATTGTATGCTTTGGATTGGGAAGCATGGCCTGCTCTAAGTCGTCGCGTGCGCAGTTTTCGCTCTTGCTTCTGATCGCAGCGCATCTCAAGGTGCCTCCCAATGTACTGTTAGGGGGGTTTTTTGGTCTCACTATGCATTGTTTTCCTTCAGATATCAGGCCGTGTTCTCCTGTACGATCCTTTGTTCTCCGACTCCGATCTTCAACTAATTGAGCACTTTTCATTCACACTGCTTGCAGAAAACACTGTAAAATGGTCCACCAGAAACAAAAAGTGCGTCTCTCTTACTGGTTCGCCTTTTTTGCAGCAATGCTCTTACACTGCCGCTCACAAAACGCTATTCTACATGCCCCACTGCGAGCGCGAACACTACGACAATGTACTCTCGGCAAACGCTTTGGCTCTCGCGCGAGTGTGTCTGTTGGGAAACAGTTTTGCGCGCTACGCACTCACTCTGACGGACCGTCAGCTTACGCAGTATCCCTCTCTCAAAAAGGTACACACATGCCAAATAGAGAGAACGCGAGAGCGAAAGAGAACTAAGTGTGATTCTAATGCGGGGGAGGGTTGTGCAGGCGATAGGGACGGCCACTGAGCGTCCTCTGATCGTGACAAAGTGTGCGAATGTTGATCCACTCGTGTTCAACGACCTTGCGCTGCACACCTTCTGACAAAACAGAAATAAGGAGGATGCGAAGGGGCGGTGTCTTAGACTGGATTTTTACGGCATTGGTTCTCATTATCATGCATTGAAATTGTAATACTCTGTATAATTGTAATCCACTCATGAGTTATGCTTATTCTGGATTTTTACGGCATTGGTTCTCATTATCATGCATTGAAATTGTAATACTCTGTATAATTGTAATCCACTCATGAGTTATGCTTATTAACATTAAAAATTTAAAATTCAAAAGGAATAATACATAAGAATTTGTGATGACAGACAGTGATAGGCCATTATTTTGTTAATTGTAATTTGTGGGTCTACTTATTCTACTACCATCTATCTATAAAGGCTATACCTTTTTGGAGTGAGTCAAGAAACTCAAGATGTGTTTAATCTTCTTTTCTCATTAATCGGATATCGACAATATAATTATTATTAGAAGAATACAACCCATTAAATTTTTATTCATGAAACAGGATTTTCAATTATTTGAGAATATTCAATATTCATTCACTAATAATTATTTTGCTCCTGATGAAGATTCCGTCGCTGAAGTCGTTCTTCTGCGACAAGTATCCTCCCAAGTCTCCCGTGGAGTCTCTGGACTATGAAACGGTACCCAAACGGAGTGCAATTTTGAACGTTTCTCACACTCCGATTGACGACAGTGGAACAACGAGGAGTACCAAGAGTTTGTTGCGAGGCGTACACGCCGTGATGTGAAGGTGAGTCAGGGTCGTGCGGACGGGGGAGAAGCGCGCATATGCCTTGTTGACCGGCCTCGTTGCCTCTCGCCCCTCTGCCCTCTCCCTCCTCCAGCTGCGCGCCTCCCTGCGCTGGGTGATGCTCATCCTCATTGCCTTCATCGTCGCCTGCATCTACCGCTTCATCGAGTATGTCACGGACCTTCTGAGCGAGGCAACCAAGTCGCTGCTTGTGCAGAGTACGTTGAAGTGTCACCCTTGCCACCCTCTCACTCTCACTCACTCTGATGTGTGTGTCTTTCCTTCGTTTGGCGCCAGACATGGAAGCCGGCAACCTTGTCCAGGCGTGGGTTGAGAACACGCTGATCATGTTCGTGTGTGTGGGCGTTGCCACGCTCCTTGTCATGGCCTGGCCTGCCGGTGGCGGTTCGGGGATCCCTGAAGTCCTTGCCTTTCTGAACGGCCAACGTGTGACCAAGGTGACCTTCGTTTTTTTCTCTCTCTCTCTTCTTCTTCTTCCCCATTGGGAGTTGTCTGACCTGTGGTGTAGTCGATGGACTTCTGGACGTTAATGGTGAAAATCTTTGGCGTGATTCTTGCTGTTGGTTGCGGTCTCTACGTTGGACCTGAAGGTACGATCGACTGGCGGGGGACGTGTGCGCAATAACTGTTTGCTTTGATTGAATAGGACCGACAATTCATATTGGAGCGTTGATGGGTGTACGAGTTGTGCGTGATCTAAACATGCTCGGACGGATGTTCTGTGCGCAACAAGTGGGGCGGCCCTACTCGTTCCGCAACGACGAAGACGAACGCATGTTTGTCGCCATGTACGACATTTTGTGTGTATATATATATGTGTGTATGTGTGTGTATGTATGTATGTATGTCTTTGTGGTGTGTTTTTGTGATGTGATGTGATGCGATGTGATGCGATGTGATGTGTGTGTGTGTGTCTTTGTGGTGTGTTTTTGTGGCGTCTCTTGTGTCTTTGTGGCATGTCGTTGCTGTTATTGGTATGTCTGACAGTACAAATGTAGTGGTGCTGCGGCAGGCATTTCGGCGGCATTCCGTGCCCCGATTGGTGGTGTGCTGTTTGCAATTGAGGAGGCAGTGTCCTTCCACAACAGCAAGCTCATTTACCGCACATACATCTGCACCTCCCTGTGCTACTTCTTCCTGGCTTTTCTCATTCAGGGCTCACTGCTTGATCCGGCCAACTTTGCTGCATTTGGCGTCGACTTTACGTGCAACGAGCTGTACTCAGCGACCAACGTTGTCTTCTATGCCATTCTCGGGTGTGTTGGTGGTGTGCTGGGCTCCCTTTTTACTGCCATCTCCATGCGCATCCGCCACTTTAGAGTCAAGCGCATCAATGCCTGGCCGTAAGATGCAATTAATATATAAATGGGAAATGGGAGGGGATATATTAGTGAGAATGGCATGCCTTTGCTGCCAAATGGAACCAATGAGGGTTGTGTGTGGGAAAGAAACTGTATCATTGATTGTGTTGGATGTTGTGCTACTCAGGTACCGACGACTGGTCGAGTCATTGCTGATCATGCTGGTGACGTCAACCGTGACAGTGTTTGCGCCTCTGAACTACGAGTGTACGCCTATTCAGGAGCTCTATGCACAGGCTGACGGGTTCAATGTGTCCACTTGGAGTGTGAGTTGACCCTGTCGAGTGTTTAGGTGTGTGCATTCATGAGTGTTGATTTGTTTGTTGTGTGTGTGTAGAATTTGGATATCACGAACAATATTTGTGTTGCTCAGTCTTTGGTTGATCAATGGACAGTAAGCAAAACAATAATCAAGTGCGAGTGACTGACTGTTCACCACACAACTTTGTCTCTTTTTCCCTATGTGTGTGTGTGTGTGCGTCATAGGTGTGTCCCGACATTGTGTGTGGGCCCAACAGCACGTTCGACTCGCTTGACGAGTGGATGGAAAACAACAACATTGTGCGCGAGGGGTGTCCTGAGGGCTCATACAACCAGCTGGCGACGCTCATCCACATTGGCGGCCATGAGGCCGTTCGCAATCTCTTCAAGCAGGGTATGTGGTGCTGTGTGAGGGAGTTTGAGTTTTGAGTGAGTGTGAGTGAGGGTGTACATGTTTTTCAGGTGATATTTTGATTGAGTTGGAAGTGATTTGTATCTGTGCGGTTTATTGTTCTTGGTATGTCTTGCTCACGCACTGCCTTTGTCTCTCTTGTTTAGGAATGTATCTGATTTTCAGTATGAAGACGATTGCCATATTCTTAGCGATCTACTACACACTGGCAGTGATCTCCGCTGGAATGAGTGTTCCTGCCGGATTGGTTGTACCAATGTTAACGTAAGTCAGACAGAGAGAGATATATGTAGACACAATAACTTTGTTTCTTTCTCCCTCCTCTCTATCTCTCTCTGTCTGTCTGTCTGTATGTGGGCACTTGTATCGTGGTGGTGTGTGATCTCATCCTGCTTGTGTGTAGCATTGGCGCGTGTGTGGGTCGTGGCTTTGCTCTCTTTACCAACGAGTTTATTCACATTCATCCACCCATTGATCCGGGTTCCTGGGCTGTCATTGGTACCACTCACTTTTTATGACACACACATACCCTCTCTCTTTCTCAGCTTCTCCTCTCATTCACTCTCACTCTCATAAATGATGTGTCACTCACGGTCACGCATGCACACGCATCCCCCCTTTTGCCTCTCACTCTTACTCGTCTGTTGCGTTCAGGTGCTGCTGCCTTCTGGTCCGGCTGTGGTCGCATTACTGTCACAATCTGTAACTCTATATATATATATATATATATATATATATATAT